>JAYMTP010008197.1:0-10307 GCA_036897365.1 Geranium brycei | reverse complement strand
CACAAAAAATCCGGCTCAGATGTTCCAAACTCGTCCCCCGAGTGAACCGGTTCCTCACCCGTATAATCGCGGACCACCGTGCCCGAACCGGGAACAGAAACCAAGATTTCGTCGACGTCTTGCTCTCTCTCGAACCCTCCGACAACCTAACCGACTCCGACATGATCGCCGTACTTTGGGTAACAAAAACAAAAACCCAATTCACCAATTCAATGTTAGAAATGAATTAACTTTATCTTAATGTATTCGTGAATGTTACAGGAAATGATATTCAGAGGAACGGATACGGTTGCGGTTTTGATCGAGTGGGTGCTAGCGAGAATGGCGATCCATCAAGACGTTCAAAAGAGAGTGCACAAGGAGCTCGACGGCGTGGTGGGTCGGTCACGCGGCGTGACGGAGTCGGACGTGGCGGCCATGCCGTACCTCCAGGCGGTGATAAAGGAGGTGCTGAGGGTGCACCCGCCGGGGCCGTTGCTGTCGTGGGCCCGCCTGGCCATCACCGACACGACCGTTGATGGGCATCACGTACCCGCGGGAACCACGGCGATGGTCAACATGTGGGCCATATCGAGGGACCCGCAGGTGTGGGCGGACCCAGAGGAATTTATGCCGGAGAGGTTCGTGGTCAAGGACGGAGAGGCAGAGTTCTCTGTAATGGGATCGGACCTCCGGCTTGCGCCATTCGGGTCGGGGAGGAGGACTTGCCCCGGTAAGGCGCTGGGCATGTCTACAGTTGGCTTTTGGGTGGCGTCGCTGTTACATGAGTACCACTGGTTTCCTCGGGACGATGACCAGGTCGTTGATCTTTCTGAAGTGTTAAGATTGTCGTGCGAGATGGCTAGTCCGCTGATGGTGCGAGTCAAGCCAAGACTTAAGTCAAGTGACTCAGAAATAATACCAAAGGAAAAATGGTGTATTTAGGATAAAGAAGAAAAAAAAGGGTAACGGTTGGACTGGACATGTTCTTTACACTGTTAAAATGATCCACCTTTAATATATGCTATAAGTCGTGTCGTTTTATTTGTTTAATACTTTAATGGGTAATGGATTTTAAATTTAACGGCTGCTTCTCTTGTCACATTACTACTTGAGTGTTGAATGTTTGTTTGGAATGTTGTCATTGATGTAAGTGTTAAGTTAAGGGTAGATGAGCAACAATATTAATCATGTTTGAGCGGTAAAAATGGAATGAAGTGATTTGTGAAGAAGCAAGGGCATGCATTGGCTTCACCACTCACGAAGAATATGTAGGCACAAACCCATGAATTGCCTTTATATGGAAAAAAGAAGTAAATCACCTCGAAATGACAATCACTTTTAAGAGTTGACCAATCACAGTGAGCTGTAAAGCCAGGACATTTTGCAATAAAGGTTTGAGTTGTGATGAACAAATTATATTGTAGCCTTCAAAAATAAAAATACAAATAAATATTGCAACCCTATAACAGAAGGGCACAAACCCTAGCCAGGTGTAGGCTGTTTGGAAGGTTGATAGATGATCTTAAGGATATATGATATAAAGGTTGGAGTAGCGATGGAGCGAGTTCAGACAAGTTCTCTCTGTCACAATTTGTCACCGTTTTTCATTTGTAGTTATTTTTTAGTTTTTTCGTCCATCATAGAGGCAGAAATTTATCATTCCTTGTCTCATGTCCAACACCCCGGTCTAAACCACTGAACCCAAACTCCCACATGAGAAAGTTGCCGAGCACGAACTCTGGGCATTGGCCACCATGTCCATATTAGACAAATCTTACTCCATAGGAAGCCTCTGCTTTTTTTTTTGAAAAAATTGGATTCGGCAAGGTTGTTTTTCATGATTATATTTAATTATGTTTTTCTTTCTTGTGGTATCTTGATTATTACTTTTTTCCACTATATTACACTATGTCAAAATTTTCACATACCTATTAGTATTTTCAAAGCTGACAAAATTACCCATAATTTAAAATCAGAAAAAAAAATTCAAATATTTGCTTAATATGAAATGACGATTGTGTCCCAAATTCTGAAATTAAGTTAAAGAATATATAACGGTTTTTTTTTAAAATAATTAAAAGTAAAAAAATGGTACTCGCAGACACTGGGTTCACTCTATTCTTCAACCCAACCCGTCATTTTTTCTGGCGAGCCAAGGTCGTCATTGGTTCGATTTTTGCTACGATCATAAAGATGTTGACAAGTTGTTGATCATTGAGATTTACGACATCGGATCTTGAATCTTTGGTTGGTTCGATTTTTCTTGGGAGATCCCAAACGAGGCTGGAGGCAACGAAGGCAAAGGTTAGAGGGGGCCGGTCATGGTGTCTAGTTTTCGACAGAGATAGATGAGGGTGGAGACAACCAAAGGCGAGGCTAGAGCAGAGGTGAGAGTTAGTGTTGGGTTTAGGGGTAAGGATTGGCTTAGCGCGCGGTTAGGGTTGGGTTTAAGGGTTAGAGTTAGTTTAGGGGTTCGAATTGAGTTTAGGGGTTAGGGTTGATTTATTTTGAAATTTTGTAAGGTACTAAAGGGAAATTTTGTTTTTCCAACATACAATTTTAAAAAATTTGATGGAGTGCAATAAAGTGAAATTTAGTAATATTTAAGATACCACAAAAACCAAAAACGTAGTTAATTATGGTCGTATAAAAATTGACTATACTTCGGTACAATAAAATGACATTTTCCCTTTCAAATTCAAACAAATGTCAAATATAATTTGCAATTGTGCTGCAATATCATGTCAAATATTATGTGGTAATGTAAATATTTTCATATTTTGTTGTCAAATATTATGTGGTAATGTAAATATTTTCATATTTTGTTATCAAAATATTATAAGTGAGTTTTGGCATAATTTATTTATTTATTATTCGTATAGACACTAATTTAAATATCAAACAACCAACATATGGATTAGAAATATGGATCTCATGCTTATTTCACGTACAAATTTTTGTTGCATAATTTATTTTTTGCCTGATTTATGAGGATTTTATTTCACATCAACCAAGGATAATCGATACAATACAAGAAGGACATGCGCTCCCCAAAAAGCCAACTAGAACTAAAAAGAGCTGATCTTGCTAGGTAATGAGTCACCCAATTTGTTAATTGCTTAGCGAAACAAGTCCTAACATGAAAAATAGAAGATAATAGATAAACATAATCCAGAACAATCGAACCAAATAGAGAGACCGACCGAGTTAATTTAACATTAAAATAATTTTATGGATTAAAACTAATCTAATGGAATTTCAAATTAGAACTATAACCCACCTATCGATCATTTCAATTTATAATTCAATGAATATTATGTATGCAAATGTGATCATTGATTTATGTTTATCAGCATCAGGGAGATAATCATTTATGCTATTCTCAATTCAATCAGAGTGAACAACACTTATTATGTCAATTTATAAAAGCTCATTTTATTGAGATGCCCACTATTCCTACTTCATTACCATTGAAATTGGCCCAAAGTTTGTTCTTGTACATTGATTTGTTTTTTTCTTCTGAAAAACAAATCATTATCAAATCAAATCAATTCTATAATATAAATAATTAAACATAACATCTCAATCTTAACAAAAATAACCCAATAATTAAAAAAGACTGTTCCTGCTTTCATGGAAAGAATAGGGAAGTTGATATGGACATTTTAATCCTGTAGATGACACTTGATGATACATGATGTTTGTTGGTGGTGTTTACTTTTAACTTTTTATATTGGTTACTTACGCAACATATATGCTTATAAAAAATTAGCGTGGTCAATTTTAAACTTCAATCGGTCTGAAATATATTAGACCGAAAAAAACGCCTAGAATAATAAATATGTATATAGAGGTCAAATCAAATATAAACCAAATTTGAAATACAAACCGTCCGAATCGATAAAATGTTTGTGCAAAATGGTAGAATATTATGGACCCGATAGAATGCTAGTACAAAATGATAGAATATTATGGACCCGGTAGAATGTTGAAAATGACAGCGGTATAATTTTTGTGTCACGTGCCGCGCGCTGGAATAACGCGCGCTCAGATCTTTAGCAATCCAACGTCTAATATTAATTCGAACGGTTTAGACATTCTACCTGATTTGTACTAGAATGCATTATATATATATTTTTGATGTATAAAGTATGAATCCATAACTATCAATTTTTAATATTATTTTTAAACTTGTTTTATTAAAAACAACCTGCTAAATGGAAATATCAAAATACTTATTAAAAAAGTAGTGATTCTATTTGCCTTTTTCTGAAGTGGGACTATAACATTAGCACTGATTAAGTATAAGAATACCATGAAACTGCCCTGGTCCCTTTCTACTCTTTGTTTCTTCCTAAAACATGAATTAGATCTCGACTACGATTTGGTGTGATCTTGATAAGGATTCTGTATTAAGTGAAAAGGGAACAAACAAAAGATGAGCAGAATAGAAAAATGTGATCATATGTATAGCATTGTGATGAGTTGTTATTGTCCAAATGGCTCATCATGCATAATCAAGACAAGAGAGAGGAAGAAGCCAATCAAAATCAACGATTCAAGCCTCTCTTTTTATTTCGTCTTGACAAAGACCAGCTACCAATACAATCCAGTAAACTGTCTATAACAAAGACCTGTTCAATCACATAATTTTATTTATTAAAGATTAAGACATTAATATTCTAAAATTTCCAAAATCTCACCTGTTAAATCTCTGAATTTTAAAAGGAAGATGTAATATTTTTTTATTTTGATATTTTTGTAATATGAGTTCTTATCCATATATTAGGTAAAATAAATAATGTAAAAGTTTATTTAAAATATTATGTAAAATTATTTATGACCTGAATGAACTAATCATTTGTCAACGGTTGACCGGCGCAAAGATTAACTACCATTGAAAACATCAAAATGTTTGGGAAGAACTGGGATGTTAGAAGTTCACCACCTAAAAGCTCAAGCTTATAGGTGAAGGTACAAACTGTTATTTAAGCTGGTAAACAGATTCACATCTTTCAGATGTGATACTCTAAAACCCCCACTCACGTACAAGCCAGGTTGAGATGCGCGAGGAAACAGACGCGCGGGATGCAGGGACAGTATGGACACCCTGAGGTCCATGGGTCTTAAACCCAAAACATATGGCACATGGAAGTCACGTCCAAAATAGAACCAAACTCTGATACCATGTTAGAAGCTCAACCCACCTAAAAGCTCAAGCTTATAGGTGGAGGTCCAGATTGTTATTTAAGCTAGTGAACATATTCACATCTTTCAAATATGATACTACAACACAAGCCTCACCAATGAGGAGCACGCCACAAGAAAATCTCACATACACAAAAGCTCACATATAACCCAAAAGACCAGCCCGGTGGGTCTTGTGTCTAATGTGTATATAAACTCTTCTTGTACCTCATACTCTTCTTATGTAAGACTTTGACTCAATTGTGGAATTCCTAACAATATTTCCATCCACATTGAGCCCCATCACATAGGGTTGCTCGCGCTCTTAAGCTCAAATCGTCTTACACTTTCATCTGTTGCCCATCTAGCAATTCTGGTCTGATCAATCATGGTTACGGATCCTACTGGCTCACCTAGTTCAATCCACCATGAGATCCACTAACATGTCGGTCTGATGAGATTTACGCGAACCGTGTTCTGATACAAGTTGTTGAGGGTATATAACAACATGGAACAATCACACAAGAAAAAATTATTTGCGTGGTTCGGTAATTTGCCTACATCCACGGTCATTCTACTCTCTTATTTTTGTTCTCAACTCATGAATAATTTTTGTGTTACAATTTCATGTATTTATAGTAAAACTAGGAAAAATATATATTTCCTATTCCTTACACATTAGGAAACATATCCTAAATTTTTATACAAAATAAAATCCTCTTCTAATTCAATTAGGAAAGTTGTGGCTTCCCTAAATAAATAGATAAGTCTCCACAACCCAACAATCTCCTACTTGGAGAATGTCCATGAACGTCTTCACTCCCAGTCACGTACTCTAGTAACACCCTTCTTATGCCATTGCTCCAACTTGCCATGAACCGAGCTCTCATACTAGTTGATGAGGAGAACCTGAGCCTTTATCAAGGAGGAGCTCCTCCATGAAAAGGCTGATATACACATTAGAGCTAACTCTTGACCCAAAAGACTAGCCTAGTGAGTTTGGGTCTAATGTATGTATAAACATTTCTTATACCTCGTATTCTTCTGATGTGTGCCCATACTCACATAACAATCCACGTCGGATCCTGACAACTAGGTTTTTTCCCAAAATTTGAGAACTCAAGAAGTATAGCATCTTAATCCTATGTTCAATCATATTATGAAGGCTGAAAAGTATCGCATCTTATGAACAAAAAAGGAAAAAATCAGAAAGGTTAATTTGTATGTAATATATATACTGATGACATAACTTAAGGTCAAACCAAAGCAATGGGCTAATCATGTGTTAAAGCAAAACAATTTGTTTTAGTATATGTGTTTGAGGAGTTGCTATACTTAGTCTGCGCATAGATTACAACCCCGAGAAGAAAGCCGAACATAAGAAACAAAAAAAAAGCAATTTTGTACACAATGTGGGCATAGTATGGATAACGAAACATGCAAATATTCTTAATTAAGAAAATATTTGGTGTCGCATGTCCATTTTAATCAGATTACTCTCATTTGGAAGCAAGCATTGTTGCAAGTACTCATTTAATCGCTTCCAAGTCATTTGGATAGCATCGAGCTATATAAATATGTGTGTGGAATATGCGTGATTAATGTAATTCCCACTTGCTAATAAAATAGTTAATTAGAGATTGGGGTGTTGTTGTTGTTTTGGTTTCCACGATAGAGGAAGGACCACATTTTGGGGAGTAGATGAGTTTGGGAGTGTCATGGATACATACTCATGTAATTGACAGGTTTTGCTACTTGCTACTAGTACTGACTTTTCTTTCCTTTGCTTAGTCAACAATATGTTGGTGAGAGGTTAGTTTAATCCCGCTTAAGTATTAATTAGTTTTTGGAATACCTACTTCTTATTTGGTCCCATTGAATGTTCAAAATGAATTATCGGATATGACTCCTATCAATCACTACGATATCACATACAATTTAACATGACATCAAGGCTAATCAATTCTTGGTTATACTTATCTTTAAGAAATTTTTGGTTTGTCCGTTGGTCGAGTTATGATTCTTGACCGGTAGGCATGACAATCCAATCAGTTCCACGTTCGAGTAACTTCGAACTGCTCTATTCTTCTGTTCCAACCGTAAAAACCCCCGCAGGTTTATTGTCTCCTTGATGGATCCATACTACCTCGTTCATCCATTTTGACTGGTTCTTCAGCCACACATATCTCGACTTCTTATACCGCAATATATTGCTCATCTTTGCCATTTGTTTCAGCTGGTGACTATTGTTCTTGTGTACATTCTCGTAGTCATAAGATTATCACCTTATTTTTAATATACATTCTTGTTAGGGAAAATTGTAAGAAGTCATCTTATAATTATTTTTTTTGCACTCTCCATTCACTGTATTTTTGCAAAAGCTCTCATTCACTCATGTTTATTTTTGCAAAAACTCTCCCTTACTCATGTTCATTTTTGCAGAGTATATGCAAATCCGTGAAAATTAATGGAAGTGTCACTTAAGTGTTAACTCAAACGGATGGACACTTTGGCAACGGAACCAGAGACCAAATTTGAACCGAACCGAGATCGGAGAATCGAGAATCGCGGGTGACTGTTCCAGTTCTAGTTCTTAAAATAGAGAACCGGGGAGTCTGGTCCGGTCCGATTCTTGACCCATGCCTACCCCTAAACGTGTTAACTCAAACATAACACTTAAGTGATACTTCCGTTAATTTTCACAGATTTGCACAAACGATTCAAATTTGAACATGAGTGAGGGAGAGTTTTTACAAAAGTACAATGAATAGAGAGTTTGTGCACAAAAAACAATTATAATGAGACTTTTGGCAATTTTTACTTCTTGTTCATTGAAGAAAGAGATTACACTCTTTTTAATTCTACTCTACTCTCTCCCACTTCAAGAGTACAAAGAGAGAGGACACTTCTTTCCTCATACTAAATGGTTTCATAAGTCTCTCCCTAAATATTCAACGTACATATCTACATCACCGAACAATCTACATCTGATTCATCATCGCATGACAACAATTAGGATGATTAATTATGGTATGAGGTAACTAATGATGTGATTGGCCTACAAGAACCATAGGCAGCAAGACAAGGACTTGAGGCAACAAGCAGATTGTGCATACCATTTTCATGTGTTTATTTAACATACAGTGTGAACAATAATAATATTGCATATATGATGATGATAAAAGAAAAAGGGTAAAGGCATCATAACATTAACCTAATAAACCAAACCTAGTAATTATGGTGTAAAAGATAAGGATGTTGTACCAAGACGACCCTCCCTTAATTGGACTCCTCTTGCCAACTTTCCTTGTTGTCTATCTAGTTGGTGACCTTGCTTATTCATTCCCATAAGCCAAGGTATATCCCCGGAATCTAGCTGATTCGAGATACAAAATCATAGATCATTATCAATATATATAAGATCAGTGGTAAATGTTATTAGATGCTATTTTATACCTATTTAATTAGAACTATTCATGTGGCACCATGCAACGAGCAAACTCAATAACTGAATTAAAATAAAGAATAATGACACTTTGTTACACCTAACTATTCGAAAGTGACACTCTCATACCTTAACTAATATTTTTCCTTTTTTTGGTACACCGACAATATTTTTCTAACCTACCTCTAAAATGTCTAAAATACCTAAACTACCCACAGTTTAGTAAATCAGAATTGAACCGGTTTAATTTGGTTTAAAACTCAAAATTGAGCCAGTTCAAATTGAATTGAACTTGTTGTTCTTCAGAGAGATGCAACGAAGTTCGCCAGGGAGAGCTTCGTTGCTGGAGACAATCGTTGTCGTCCCAACTGTCCTACCCTTCCTCTCCCTCTGCTCTTCGTCGTCCCAGATTTGTCGTCGCCGTCGAGCTCGTCGGCAGAGGAGAATACCAGAGGCTTCAAGCTCATCGGTGGAGGAGAAAACCAGAGGAGCGAGAACGAATCCTTTTTTTTATCAGCAAAATGGAAATATCATTAATGAACAGAGAATCAAACTCCCAAAACGGCAAAGAGAGACTCAAAAGAAATACACTGAAGAGAAAAACAAGAGAATAATGAAAAGGGAAAAAAATGAAAACAGCAAAATCATGAAGCATTCTGAAGCTCTTTGGCATTTTCAGTCTCGATTTCTTGAAAAGCACGGATGATCTCTTTGTCGGTACTCTTAGAGGTGAAACCCAACTGTTTGCAGACAACCCACGCTCTAGTGGCATTTTCAATTGAAGTGTGATCATAAGAGAAAATACCAGGTTGTGACTCCGAGAGAATAGGGTTATTATCGGGAGGGACCTCCAGAGCAGAGACGGAAACTGGCCCGACATTGCTTTTGGATGAGGCTTTGGACTTCCCCTTTCGACGTCTTCGTTTTTTGAAATAAGACACTTAAGGGGGGGTATTCCAATCTTCTGAAATTGACCCAATAGGCCCACCTTCAGAATTATCCAAAAAGGCACCATTTGGGCCAGCATCAGGAGGCCCAATAGAAGGAGCAATTATGATATTATTCTCGGAAACCCTCCCCATCACAACCTCCTCGGGAACCGATTGCTTCGAACCACGCGTTGACAAGATCGAAGCAACAGAAACATCTGGAGACGGACAACCATCAATGGGGACATCGAGCACGGATGGAAACATCGGAAGGCGAGAGGACGCCGGAGGAAGACGGAGAGTCGCCGGAGGAAGACGGAGAGTCGCCGGAGGGACGCGCGACATCCGCCGGAGGTCTAAATTCACCGTCCTCTGAACCTTCCTCTGAATCGACCTCCGTCAAAGATGACGCCTTCGAGGCCGGCGATGGCAAATTCTGAAACACGGAAGGATCCGAGAAGGAGATGGGTACTGTAGCAGATTCAAAACCTTCAATCTTTACCTTAAAGCTCTTCTCCATCACCAAGATGGAGGTCGTCCGATCGATTGGTTCCAAAGAATCGCACAAGACGAGAACCAAAGCTCTGTCAAATCGGTGACCAGAGGAACAGTCCGAGTGGATGAAAACAATTTCCTCGATTAGTCCAGCGATATTCTTGATGGAGTTCAACGACCAGCATATGGGAGGTAAACCCGTGATTGATATCCAATGTAAAACTCCTCATTTCCTGATTAAATCATGATTGATTTGAAAATCAATGAAC
>JAYMTP010008196.1:0-10307 GCA_036897365.1 Geranium brycei | reverse complement strand
CCGCCAGGCCGGCGGAGTGCCTTGAAGCGGAGGTAGTCGCCGTGTTGGGGGTCTCGGTAGGTGTAGTGTTCGGTGGCCATTTTTGTTGAGATGTGAAGAGCCAAGTAGGTGAGTGAGTGAGTGTGGTGAGTACAAGTAGTGCATGCATGGTGTGTATATATATTGTAGTGAGGAGGGAGAGGAGGTGGCACGTGGGAGACAGGTGGAGAGAGGAGCGCATGCATGGCAACATTTGTTTATGGGTTTTGGAACCTTTACACTTGGTGTGGTGCCACACCATGCACAATGTTGTCAATGCATGCCTCTTCGTGTTTTTGGTTTCTTTCATGTGTTTTTGGTTGTGCTCTTCAACACACACACACGTGTCTCAAGTCTCCACACTTGCTCGACCTTCCCTCAGTTCAAAATTAAGGGATCTAATTAATTAGTACCATATATAGGTTGATTCATGGTCATGTGACAAGTGACACATAGAGACTTTACTTAATAAACACAATGTCACTCATTTTGATTTTCATACATTGGCGATGAAAAAGAGGTGTGTGTTCTTTTATTTTTACGGGGAAAATAGATACTTACAGCTACTTTGCCGGGAGTCGGTACGGCGGCTCGCCCACATCGTGCATAACGATGCTAGGGTTTCTGTGGACCAGTTCAGTTTTATTCAATTCGAATGGTTCTTTCTTTCAATTCACTTTGAACCGATTTTATAGTTTATGTCAGTTCAACTGGTTCAATTTTCACTCTCAATTTTCTCTTCAGTTTTTAATTCATTAATATATCAATTCCTCAATCATATTGTATTTGTAATTTGGAGTTTGTCTCTCATTCTAATGCAATATACTTTTGCTCATGAGCAAAAAAAAACTTATATATGTATATCTTAATTAAAAAAACAATTTTTAAGACCTTTAAGTATTATGTTATTGTATTTATCTTAACATCCTCAATTTTGTTGCCCAAAGACGATTTTAACCTTATTATTTCATTTAATTTTCAAACACTTGCTATTTTATTTGTGCTGAGGTTTTGTGAGTTTTTATCAGGTGCTTGACTCCTATCCCAGCTTCTTAGTATGTAATTCAATTCACAAATCAATCATACTCACCTTACTGCAATATTGTTTATATTTTTATAAAGCTTTAGTTGTTAAAAGCTCATTCCCTCCATGTCCTTAAGCTAGCATTTTAAAGCCAAAATGACAACGATGAACAAAACATACAGGCTAATTAACACATATATGTGTCTCAAATCTCAACTGTTTCTCGACTTTCCCTCATTTCAAACTCTAATTACAACGTACTATTTTCATATTCAAGGTCATGGGAAAATAGTGAGACATAAATATTGTAGGTAATAAGTATAATGTCATTGATTTCAATTTTTACACACTACAGACTAAATATGTTTCAAATTTATTTTAAAAATTTATCATGAGTTATTTAATTTCTTATGACTTGCTTCATTCTATGTAAACGACGCGGAGCGCTCGCACATATACACAACTCTCCCCTTTACCAATGCTCATTGATTCTAATCAACTAATAATTAAAATCCCCAACACCATGCTTAATCTATTACAGAGTATGTTAAATTAATATGCACTTATCATGCTATATATGTATTCATGGACATTTAAATTTATTGGACAAATAGTATTGGGTATTAGCACAAGAAAGGGTCGAATTGACTTGCTTTTAGGAGTCGGGTCGGGCATTTCAAAAGTACACAAGGAGTTATTTTGTGTGTACAATTACATTACATTAGTTAGAGAATGTTTACTTGTCTAGTCAATTAATATCATATAAATAAAGTTATTAAGAGCATTCAAGTCTTTTTTTCATGGTATCAAAGGAGTTATGTTTTATACCTTCGATGTTCAGAATTGGTTTGTGGCTTTAAGACGAGTAGTAATTTGCACCATCGACCACGAGACAATATGCAATATGAACCGTCGGCCATGAGCAGCAGTTTCCATCGTCGGTCACGAGACGAGTTGTTGGTTTTACCGTCAATCTCAAGACATTTGCTTTTCTAAATTACTCTTCACAGATTCAACATTTTAGATTTTCTTGCTCCAACTTGAGATTGTTGCGAATCAATATATGATTTCTTGCTGATTTCCTAATTTTTCAATTTAGGTTATCTAAATTTGTGTACCATTACATTTGAGACTATTGCAAATCAATAGATGTTCATGTTCATGCCCCCATGTATTCCATCCAACAATCCGTCCCATATGCATAAGAATTATGATAATTGAGGTATGAAGTGTAGCTAAATTGAGGTCTGAAATGTAGCCCAAATTAAGGCCTTTGCCATAAATCCATCAGGGCCCAAAAGGACTCGTCTATAGCTCACTCTTACGGGCCTTGCCATTCTATACGCTAACTCTAGTGTTGTTCGCGGTTCAGTTCAAACCGAACCGTTCAATTCAGTTTTTTAAAAATTAAAACTGAAATTGAATTGATGAAATTTGGTTTAGCTTGTAAATATTGATTTCCAGTTTGATTTGTTATGAACCGAACTTTACGAAATTATTATATTTTAGATCGTTTTGATTTATTGGTTTTGGTTGGTTTTTTATGAAAATTTTACGGTTTGGGCCGATTTTGACTTTTTTTGTTGGCCCAATTAATAAGAATCGATGACTTAAAATCAGGCCCGTCTCGAAATCAATCGATTTTTAATTCGGTTCAAAATTTTTTTATTGATTTTCATTTTATAATTTAAAACCGAACGAATGAAAATTCGGTTCGATATAATTTTAAACCGAACTAATTCGAGTCAATGTGATCTCTGGCCTGGAATTAAAATATTGTATCATTAAGACACATGAACCACGAACAACTACCTTATGTAAGATATATTCTCATAGATTAATTTTAGATATTTGATTTATCTAATATGTGAATTTTTATTTTTATTGCAAAATATTCCAACGAAACCAACCCATTTAAAAACTTTCCGCATGTAAGAGACGCGAGAAAGAATATAAACTTAGCCGCCGTCTCCACCTGTATGCTCATCTTTAAAGCAGAATAGATAAACGGTATTATTTATTTAAATAATGTAATAATTAATTGACCGTACGTAATATTTGTTAACAATCATCATGGCCATAATCATTGGTGACGTGATAAAAAAGAATTGCTTTAAGCTGAAAAAGTAAAGGCTTCGGGGATTGAATATATTATAAGTATTTTTAAATTATTTATTTATTTAGGACATTTTTATGTGGAATTATCAATCCTCACAAGTTAACCCTTTTAAGAGTGCTTATTGATCATGTGGCATGTCTCAAAGTTCCCACCGCCTGGTAGGTAAGGTGCCCGAATTCTAGAGGTATTAAGTTCTTTTTTTTTTGTATTTAAAAGTAGATAATTTATTTATCAAACATGGCGTCGATTTATTGTTTAATTTTGATAAAAAAACATTGCTTTTTAGCAGTGTTATGGATACCGGTAAATATATTACTGATATATCGAAAATTTTCATCTTTCCAAAACGATATGACGAATATCGGTCAAAATACAAGTCAAATATTAGTCAAGGCCGGTCAACAGGACAAATTCTAATAAAATCAGGTCCAAATCAATTAAATTAGATTAAATATAATTAATTTTGGTTTAATATGATCTAATCCGATTCACCTAATTAATTTTAAAGAGGTGGAGGCCGTGAGAGTCAGGGAAGCTCACTCGTGAGCAAAAGGGAAGAACTGGGCGAGGGTGGAGATAGAATCAGACTGCCTCCAAGTGGTGGATCACATCTCGCGCAGGATTCAGATCACAAACACGTTCGGGGGAATCATCTTCGACTGTCGTCGTATGCTTACCATTCTCGGGGCAGGTATAACTGTATCATTTGCCCGTCGTTCTTGTAATGTAATGGGGCATGAACTAGCCAGGTTTGCTTCAATTAATTAACTGAAATTATGGTGGGGGTCTGTCCCGCCAAATATTGCTTTGACTGTTCGGCGAGATGTTGGGTTAGTTGATTAATAATATTCGAGTTTTCCTTAAAAAAAATCACAACACAATTAATACAGAAGCTAGGGTTTGACTTTCGAATATATAATTTTTAACTTAAATGTCAAACCAAAATTTTTTTTAAGGAAAACTCGAATATTATTAATCAACTAACCCATCATCTCGCCGAACAGCCAAAGCAATACTTGGTGGGACAGACCCCCACCATAATCCCAACTAATATTAGTTAAAGCAAACTTGGCTAGTTTATGAGCCACTACATTACAAGAACGACGAGCAAAAGATACATATATGCCCGTACCCAGAACGGAAAGCATACGACAATAGTTGAAAATGATTCTCCCGAACGAATTTGTACTCTTGATCTTGTGCCTGATGTGGTCCACCACCCTAAGGCAATCTGATTCTATCTCCACCCTCTCCCAGTTCTTTCCTTTTGCCCACGAGAGGGCTTCCCTGACTCCCACGGCCTCCACCTCTTATGGGTGGAGATTTCCCAAGAAACGTCTACAAATCGCCCCCACTAACCGACCCACTGCATCTCTACATACGAGCCCTATGCTCCAAAGTCTCCTCTTCGCATCTATACTTCCGTCCACGTTTATATTCAGTCCCCCTTCCCCGGGAGAAGCCCAGACTGTCCCAGATGTACATTAATTGTGATGTGATTTGATTTGGGTAAAAGAAAATATTGATTATTGACAAGTTTGAAATGAAAATGACTAAATACCATTTATTTTGTTCTTAATAAATTTTCGCGCCATCCTTCTATGTTTGTCAGATATTTTTTTTATTAGTTGGTCAATATATTTCTAAATTCCGAGTTCTACAATTTTGCCCTTTAAAATCAATAGACCGACCGAAAGGTGGGGATGCAGCAAGGTTGGTACCACATCGCATGGATTTTCCGAATCTAAACACAATTTATTTTATTTTTGATTGTTTATTTATACGATTTATATGGTAGTAATTGAAACTGGCCCATTACTTGATTTTGCTGATAACTTAATTTGTATATCTTATCATATATTGTTCCATGAATCTCATGATCTGGTCTCACATTATTATCATAATAAGAAATGTACTTGTCCAATTAATTAATATTTTGTAGTATCTCTTTAGCACATAATTGTCATACAATGATTAGCACACATATCTCCAATAATGATTCATTCATTGCTATGTGTTAATTAACTTAATTATATGCTTTGGGTGGACACTTTTGACGTATTGAAATTTTATTCACTATTAAACAATTGTCTCATGAGTGACAAAATATGAAGATTATAAAATATTTATCAAGTTTCAGTAAAATTTGGTAGTGAAGCAAGTTAATTATTATATCAAACTCTATTTATAAACTCACAACATTCTCTCAATGAGGTCAAACTTTCGAGCTCACCATAAACAATGTGATACTCAATCGTCTGAGTGTCTCTTTGAGAACAGTAATTGTGCAAATTAAAACTGAAAATAACTAAAACGTCAACATTTATTATTATGTGTAAATGAGATATTGAGATGATTTTTTGTGGATTGTCAAGAGGCCACATGAATTTAAAACTCCCCTCACCTATATGGTGGATTGTTAAGAGTCGACATTTGGACTGTAGACCTGGAACAAGATGACATAAGGGGTGTCAACAGAGAGTTGACCCAATTCTGATACCATTGAAAACTCGTCTCACTTGAAGTATCAAATTTATAGATAAATGCTCAAATTTATTATATATAAGGTATATCAAATTTTAATATATATCATATTAAACTTTGTTTTTTAAAGCAAATTGATATATATTAAAGACAGTGCGAAACAACGGCCTCCATGAATCCGGGTGGGAAAGACCCCTCACTTATAATCCAGTTACCATGAACAATCGAGCATCTGGCCAAAACATGGGCTGCATTATCGACATTGCGTCTAGAAAAGAAGCAACATGCGAAGGGTTAACCGAGATGAGATGGCGACAGTCTCGCACAAGCAAATCCCACTAACTAGATAGCCTCTCAAAACCCTGAATAGCAAGAATAAGGCTCTGGTCGTCGCTCTCGATTCTGACATCGATCCATATTAAACTTTGGCTAGTTTGGAGGGATTCAATAAAATTTCCATAATAGTTGTGAAGTGAAATAATTGCAAAACCTAACCAAAATTACTATTCTATATACTGTTTAGTATTTAATTATTTATAAAACAAAGCTATTCAAAACTATATACTATATAGAAAAAGAACCATGTAGCTCGTGGGAGGACTGATGTCCTTGTTTCTGTGTGGGGCATTCAATATTTCAAGGACCCAGAAACATATACTATACAAAACCTGATGTTTTGTGACTTTTGGCTCCTCCATGTACCTATTGTTTTTAATTATTTACTTGACTTGACCCAAAATTCACCTGCTGGCTAGTCTTTTACTTATTTTGCACGCTTTGATACTGCTTTTGCAGATCTGAGAACACACTGAAGAAACGATTGATGGGTTTGATTTAGATTGATGTGTGAATTTGGATGTTCATGAGAACACAAGTCTCCATAGTACTGATTCTTCACATCACCATTTAACGTTAACCTCACAAACACACGTACTCGTCACACATATATCTATCTCCTCATGCCTGTCTCAAATATCAATTAAAGAAATAAATCATATATAATTGTTAAGGTTAACATTTTAATTATAAAATTCAACATCGATCTATTTAATTATAGCTTGTAGTTGAACATAAATTTTGAAGTGTAATGGTATTAATCATGAAGAAATCCACCATTATTCTAATAAATAAATCCACTTTTTTGACTTTTGGAACAAAATTACTCTCCTTTTTCTTTTACCCCTAATCTCCCATTTTATTTCATATGATTCGGTGGGACAAAACCTCCACCTGAATCTTTAATTAATCCGAGAGCAAACTTGACAAGCTATTATGTATAGTCATACTGCATACCTTCGAGCATGAACAATAAAAATAATAATTGATGTTACTAGTATTAATAGATTTCAACACCGTATCAACATACTAATAAGACAGTAGATATTTAAATCATAATGAATATTTACATGAATATTATTAGACACTAATAGTAATAAATACAAAAATAATTTCTAAACCTAGTTGTATAAATATATTTATTATTATTATTATAAAACTAGTGTTTTAAAAAAATCTTTGATTTGTGCGATTAGTTGTCAATTAATCTCTGACTAGTCTTCAATTAATTTTTTGTTGATTCTCGTTTAATCTCAAATTTAATTTATTTTTATATTAATCACCGACTGATCTCCGATTAGTCTGGTAAAAGGCACTTTTCGCTTGACTAACGTCTGTCAGGTTTTAGAACATAGGTGAAAACTGAAAAGAGTGGTGAATTGGGGGACAGTAACTGCTAGAGATGACCCTTCACAGATCCAGAGAGGATATTCATGACTATGTTATACAGAGGATAGAGACACTTGTGCATTACTGAGCAACACTGTTACTTGTTCTCTTATCAAATCAATTTAACTCCACTGATGAGCACTGTTAACAAGAAATAATAAGTTTATTAATTGAGCAAAATTCAAACTGATAATAATGTGTATATGAAAAGTAAAGTTAGCTTCTCAAGTCATGAGCTTGAAAAACTAGTGAGTGAGTAGTGAGCCCTAATTAGCCCTAGATATATAGATTTCAGTTTTTAAAGGATTAAATTTTCACTTCATTTCCCAGATGATTTAATTAGTATTAACTCAGACTGACACAGTCTTTTTTTGGGAGCTGCAATGTATATACATACAAGCACGCATGCAACATTAATTAAACTTGTTACAAGTATAGTAAATTAAAGTAACACACACAATATATATATTGTGCATGCATGTGGCAGTTACTAATTACTATAGCGCTTACTAATTTACTATAGGCTTTTACTAGGGAGCAGAACAAACAATGATTTGATATTTAATTTATTCACCATAAAGTATATTTAAAATTATATAAAAAATAATATACATAAAAAAAGCTCACAGGTCTACTAAATTTTGTATAATTGGATTGAAATTTGACTAGATTGAACTAACACAACTTTTAACTCTCAAATTCGATCAAACTCAAATATGTATATGACTTATTGAAGACTCATGAGTCACTTACCATCTCATTACAAACTAACAAAAGGCAAAAGGAAGGCAAATTATAAATTTAATTTAATATTGTATAGTATAATAAGAAACAATTCCATGGTAAAAGTGTTTTCAGGAGGACACCTATCAGTTTGAGCATCACAAAAAATTTCATGGTAAAAGTAATATTAATTAATTAATAAAATATATATCAAACAAAATTACTACTCTTTCTTAATGTTTTTCTTTTTATTTTTATAATTTAAATTCTATAAAATGTATAAAAATAGAATGGCTACCTGATCGTGTATTTATAACTTCTTTTACTGTAGACTTAACAGTAACTTAATTTGGCTAAGTTCATTAATTAGGAAGAAAGATAAAATCTCTTTTTGGCATGGGATCCAATGCCAAGACACAATTCATAAATTGCAATATTAATAATGATAAGAACATTGAAGAAGTTTCAAGAATAAAAAGTTGCAGAAAAAGGCTGAATCAAAGACTATGCTCATCTTTTTGTGTATGGCTAATGACTGATCATATATATATATATATATATTTCATATATATATTCTCTGTCAATGTAATTTTGTTCTCTTAGCCATACGAAATAGATCTGAGTCAACCCTAGTTAATTTCAGGTGTATTCAATTCTCATGTTGCGTATTTTGAGTCAAAATTATTTATTGTATGTGTGGTCCTAAAGAACAATCAAATAAATAAAGATTATGTAACTAAATAATTAAGAATATGTACCTTAAGTCTTAAAGAGGGGCTCATCAAAGGTCTCCACTCCACAAAACCCATCCTCTTTTTTGAAGCTCTGATTTTAATTATACATGCATGTAACATTATACATCCGCCAACATATTAGTATTGTTAATTTGATCAAGAACCTAAATACATATTCAAAGTGATGTTAAATATTATTAAACTCAAAGTATTCATATATACTCCTAAGTTAATGTGATTTCGAATTGTTTTACAATCTTTACTAAAATAAGTTTTACATAAAATTTCTAACCTATATACAACTAAACATAAGGAATTCGCACATGTACCAAAGTTCTTTGAGTTTGAATTGTTTTACAATCCCAGTAAGGATTTCAAAACAATTCGAACTGATCACATTAATTTTAGTATCCAATCCGACGAAATACAGAGCAATATAAAGAGCAATAAATGCTCCTCAAAATTGTTCCGTTTCCATTTTATGAGGTGACGAAAAATTCTGAACTTGAGTAAGGAATGAAGGTCACTTCCTGAAGCTGTTTTGTTGTCACTGCTTATATATTATATGAACATGATATTTCCGATCCCACTAAATAGGCAATGAGGATTCTTTATATATAATATCCTCCGTATATCTGACAGAGTAATTAGGGGTGGATATCGGTCTTGTTTCCATGCCCTATATTTTAGGTTAATAACCATTCGCTTAACATTGAACTAAACACCATCAATGATTAATAATATCATAGCCAGAGAATAATATATAGTACTGATGAACGTTCTCAAACCATGGATTTAATAATTACAAACAATTAATCATATATAGCTAGGGCATGCCTCACCGACCAAACCCTAGTGTAAATAATAAATGTCTAGCTCTCACATCGCACGCATGTGAATGCTCTTGCACCTATAGCTATATAGGACCTCCCTCCCTTATTAATCTCTCAACTTTATTTATCACATATATATATATATATATATGTTCCAATAATAAGAAAATAAGAAGGTTCATTGTTGTTGTTGTTGGAGAGAAGATAATGAAAAAAAAACCCTAATAATAATTGAAGCTTCCCTTCTTCCCTTTCCCTTGCCCTTTATGAGGACCTTATTCATATATATATGATGATGATGATGATCACTACTTGAGACACTCACTCACACATTAATTAATTGTTGCCCTCTCCTCCTCCTCCTCCTCCTCCATTGATGATGTCATTCCAGGGAAGAGAGAAGCCGACCGGCGGCGAAGGATCGTAAAAGCCTCCTCCGTCATTGATATTGGAGGCGGCTGATGCTAGGCGGATGAGGTCGGCGTTGGCGGCGTCGAGGTCGGACTGGAGGCGGTGGACCTGGCGCTGGAGGAAGGAGATGGCGCCGACGCAGCCGTAGACGGGGTCGCGGACGCGCGCCTCCGCCTCGTAGGCCAGGGAGCTCACGGCGTCCTCGCGCGGGGGGGGGGGGCTCGCGCAGGGGCGTC
>JAYMTP010008195.1:0-10307 GCA_036897365.1 Geranium brycei | reverse complement strand
TGTGTGTGGTAACTTTCCCAAATCGAAGCTCTCCTAATTGTCCCGTTTCTGCGTCAATTTATAAGCTGACGGTACCATGTCACGGGCCTATGTCACGCCGTGACATGTAGGGTGTGACACAGCTTTCCAGATTTGCTTTTCGTACGTGCCAAGAAAATTCAGGGGTCATGTCACGACCTAATGTCACGGCCGTGACATAACCCAAAAGTTGGAATTGCCAAAACTTCCTTCTTAAAAGTTGTAGACCACTCTAATTCCATTCGTTTTGATACATCACGAGCCCAAAACGGAGTTTGGCTGCAAAATCTCCGGCACTCGAAAGTTTTAGCTTTGCTTAAGGATTTACTTTACCGATTTCTGCTCAATTTCCCACTTTTTGCTTCTAGTTTTTAGGTCCACGTGTCCAAATGACACGCCGGGAC
This sequence comes from Geranium brycei, assembly GCA_036897365.1. Classification (NCBI taxonomy): domain Eukaryota; kingdom Viridiplantae; phylum Streptophyta; class Magnoliopsida; order Geraniales; family Geraniaceae; genus Geranium; species Geranium brycei. The sequence goes on along the minus strand of JAYMTP010008195.1, from coordinate 9,885 downwards.
TTTTTGGAATGTCACGGCCATGACATGGGGCCGTGACATGGTCTCTTTTCTGCTCGGCTTCCAGGAAGCTCTATCTTTAGTCCATTTTTGACCTAAACCTATACATGCACACTCGAAATACTGTGAAGACATATGTGGCATTAAGATCGGTAAATATACAATGCAATAGGGCAAATAAACCTTTAGTGAGATCAGAATAGCGTGTTAAATATAGTATTGATGCAGTCGCATCACTGATTCAAGAGTGTAAGAGAGAAAAATGTATAGAAATCTCTACAGTTTTTGAGCCCGTCCAGTCAAGTTTAAGGGTCCGATCGGAGTTCTATCCATCGTTGAATCGAGTTGAGTTTTGAACACCGTGTTCGAGAGACATAGTAATGTTTTCTAAACGGTGTAATTTACGTCTAGAGGTATAAGTGATTTGGTATAATTTTCTGATTACGTGTCACCAATTCTACAAGGTTTCTCTACTCTTACCTTGAGACAGTGTCTGTGTCTCGAATTGTATTTTGCGAGAAGTCGTTGTACCCATTATATTGATAATGGAGATTAAGTGGTCTCGAGAGTCCCGTGGTTATTTTCTTCTCTTGCGTTGACTAGGTTTTCCACACTAAAATTGTGTGTGTCACTCTTGTGTTCTTGTTTGATGTACTTATTAGTTTGCTTGATTTGTTCTGCTTAATAGATTCCTATAAGATTTGCACATGTGGAGAGAATTTTTTAATTCCACTGCATTTAATACTCAATAAGATTCATTTTTTCCCAACAGAAGTACATATGGAGGCACTTCTGTATGAATCACTTCTTATAAAGCGAACATGTTAACTCAATACATCCATTAGATTGATGAGATTAAACACCTAATTAATGACAATTGTGGGTAATTGTGACGAAACTTTGAGATATTTTAAACTTTTATGCGTGTGACATATTGGTGGCAAATTTTCTCACGACTTTCTTGCAAACATTTATTTATCATGGGACATATTAATTACTAATTGTGTAGACTTATTATCATAAACATAATGTGTTCCATAATTACATGTGCATTTTAACTCTCATTGAATTTTTTTTCATGTTGATTATTATTTTTTGATGAGCTAAACTTTTTAAAAATTAATTCTATGGGTACTAGCGAGTGTATCTTAGCCTTCCGCCCTCTTCTTTGTCGTTTTTAGGGTTTCTTCGCCTCTTTCGTTTCCATCGCCGGTGGAGCCGCCACTCTCTAGTCTGGATCCTTGGCGAAAATCCTTACCTATATTCGGTGTTCCGTTGCGGAGGACGACGTTATCCGAGTTGCTTGCATGTGGTTTCGTTTGGTGAGGTTGCCTCTGTTCGGCCGGTGTTGTTGCTCGTACAGAGGTCCGCTTTCTCTTTTGCTCACCTCCTCCAGTGTTGGTCGGGTTGTGGAAAGGCTGCTCCAAGCTTAGAGGATGGTCATTTCGAATACCTCATTTCATAACTGAGTTGTTTCATATCTGAATCGGGCTCTCGTTTCGACGAGGATGGACGGGTTTCGGGGGCAGTTTGGGTGAGGAGGGCGAGGGGAGGCTTTGCTCGTCGACGGTGATGAGTTAGGAAGGAGGTTACGGTGGTGACAGGTTTGAGAGGGGGTTCTTTTAGTCCGCGGGGCGGACTGCGAGCAGCATGGGGAGGTGTTTCGGTTTCCGTCGGGGTGGTTTTTGGGCGGGAATGTCTCGTCGGGGAATGGAGGGCAGTCGCCGGCCGTTTCCTTGGTTCGTCGGTGGTCTTGATGGTGGCCAGGGTTTCTCGGTTGTCGTCGACGGCCTGGAGGTCTTTCTCGGGTTTTGTGGGCAGGTGGTCTGCTCTGGTCCGATCCATTCCGGTTTGAACCAAGATTTTAGTCTGGACCGGCTAGGTTGCCGGTTTTGTGATGTGGTTGATAGATCGGATAAGTTTTTGATCTGGTGATTTCGACCCTAGATAGGTTTCCCTCTCCAAATCTGACCTGTTTTCGGAGTTGCTCGGGTTGCGTGGTTTGGCTGTCGTTTTGTCAAGCTTAATCGGATATCCCCTTAGGTATTACCAAGTGTGGTTTCTATGAACCGGGACACAGCGAGAAATCCAGGTTTGGGTGATTATCGGATACCCCCGTTGGAGATGCTTGAGGAGCAGCGCTCGCTGAGATGTATGGGCTCAGATGATAGGATGTTCCCAGAGGAAGGTGGAATGGTGGTTTATTTTATTTGTCCGACATGTTTTCGTTTGTTTAATTTTTAGTTTCGGTGGTCGGTGTATCTAATGTGGTTGTCTGGAGGTGTTCAAAAATGTAGGTTGTCTTCAGGATGTCTTTTACTAGTTTATTTGTAAATTGTACGCAAATAATGCTCAATTTTTAGGAGTTCAGTTCTATCCCTTTCGGAATTCTTTCGGAATTCTATGAACGATGAGTTTGCTTTCCAAGAAAAACAAACTATTAGCTAGCTCTCCTTATTGTTGTTCATTTATTTATTTCAAGAATTACAACTGAAAAGACGCTAGGAAAGCAAAAATACAAAAGAAAACAGTTGTACCTGATGTGAAAATCAAATCAACCAAGCATGCAGTAATGGTGATGATGACCCATCTTGCCACCTCCTGTTAGACACATCAATTTGCAATGTCAGTTATGAACTAGTTATATATTTGATGTGACTCACACGATTGTCTAAACATGAATACAATTGTGTTGAATCAACATTTAATTTATTCTAATTACGCATGTGCCAAGCCCGAGATGTTTTTTTTCCTAATCTGAATAGTTTGAACAATGATCCTAAACTGATTAAATTTACTCAACAGCAATAGCAGTGTCCAGAGAGTTGTGCATATATGCATGGTTGGTGAGTGACATGGGAGGCCAGGCTAAGCTAGCTTCCTTTGTTGCATCATACATAGCTACAGTTTCATGACAGCTACAAATTACTCAATTGATGGATGGAGGTAATCAATTTGTGTTCTCTCCTACCATCTTTATTTTTTTAAAGTAATCTGAAGTTCATTTATGAAATTACGAGACGGAAAAAATTTCGCACCCGAAGATCGAGCATCAGCCGTGTACAGTTTGCAAGTAAACAGACAGCCTTAAGACACCCTACTTCTCTGGACACCTCCAGGCAACTCCGTCGGACACACCGATAACCGAACTAGTTTGTGATATTTCGAGGCAATTTTAAATGTAATTTTGACCATAAAATAGGATAGATCACACTTTTAAGATTCAGTTGTTCTCTTTAAGTCTTAAGTTAAATACATGCATAGGCTTATGGCTCTCAAGGTTTTAGTAAATCTTATGAACCCCACCAAAAATAATAATTCTCTTGAACAATGTTGGCATTCTCATAGGATGTTAATTATAACAATATGTAAATATTAGAAAAGGAGAAAAAATGCACTAGTTAGACGTCTTTCTATGTGTAGGAGAACATGAAAAATTAAAGTCAAATGCACTAGTTAGACGTGTTTCTATGTGTAGGATAACATAAAAAAATTAAAGTTAATATGATTCTCGCCGCGTAGTTAAAGTTGTTCCATTTTTTTGGTCACATCTCTTGTTTACTGTGAATACTCAGTATACATTCAGAATATTCACCGTCGTTAGTTTATAAATATATTTTTTGTATCACATGATCTCTGTATTTACAATTCTCCAACCTTTGGAGAGAGCAACAGAAGCAAACAAGATGACATTTCTTCCATTCATAACAGACGTGCAAGCGTCTCTTAGGCAATTATTTACTACAATTCTATGTTTAGTCTGTATGACAACAATTAGTTGGTATGGGTAAAATTGACACCAAGCCATAATAAGGATCTTAAAGATGAGATCCTTTAGTTCATTACTTTTGGTGACCATAAACATCTATATATATATATATGACACTTCACAGTTCACACTCCCTTTTCTTTTATCAATTAATGAAAGCGGTTAACTTAATCAATTGATTAATTAAGCAGTTGTTAATCCATCACCAATCACCACCACAACAGATTCACAATCACAATCAAAGTTAAATACCCCATAAAGAGAGAGCATGGAGCTTTATTAGATTTAATTTAATAAGGTAGCCACTTTTTGACTAACAATGCAAGATGAAGATGTGTTCAAGTAAATGAAATATGTACGAGTCCACATTGAAACTATGTCTTTGTTTGTGTTTAAACATATCTCCAAATTATTCCTGACCTCATAATGTTAAACACTAATATGAATTATTTTTTTGAAAATTACATATAGCCCTGTCTTTCCATAAAACCCTCCACACTCTTGTAGCGGGATCAAACCCTCGACCTCACCACAACGAGTGTGATATTGAACTGTCGGAGTGTGCACTTAGAAAACTCTAACATGATATTAAACCAAGTAAATTGAAAAACTCAAACCAATAAATAAGAGGTTTTGAAGTATTCATGCTTAATATAAAGACAGTTTCTCCATTCAAGTCCCAACAACATGGGTAGTTTGGAAAATTCTCTACAAATGGAAAATTTCATGACCACCAAACTTATGCAATCTTAAAGTCATATTCACTTAAAGCTCGACTTAAAATACAGAGGCTCCAAAATATATAGAAAAAGCGGTCTATCATAGATTTGGGATACATGTGAGAAGAGCAACACCTAACAAGTATGTGCTCTCAAGATGTTGAGCTACTTGCTGGATTCGAAGATCTTCTACTTAACACATGATTATGGATGAAGATATTTAAGAAGAGAAGAATATTAGTTATGTAATTAATTACGAAAAAGAGAAATCTTATTCTCTCATGTAAACCCCAAACCACTAATTAGAAAGGGAAAAAAAACAAGTTATCAAACATTGCATGATTTGAGTTTATGGAATGAAGGCGTTAGCAATGCGTTGATTGGTGGGCAGATGCGTAGTTTCATACACAGGCAATTCTTGGATGTACCTCTGATCAACATCAACCCCTATCGAAGAAAGATTATCCAGTTCGAAAAGATCAGAGCTTGCACAACTTGCATCATCGTCGTCGTCGTAGTCTTCTTCATCATCAATCTCGTCTAGTTCTCGAGTGTCGTTTTGGATTTGGAATTGGCTCTGACGATAGCTCTTGAGGAGATCCATTGCAGCTTCACGGACTCGACGCTTCTCTTCCAAAACACGCTGAAGTTTAAGTTGCTCGTCTATAAAACTGGTTGGATTGGGGTCCTCTCTGTGCAAGTTCTTGTGGCCGCAGGGCCTGCAATCTTCGTCCACAATGACGCTCACGGGATAGAATCTGACAGACCTCTTGGTGCCATTGTTGGACTTGCCGTTAGAGGAAGGTGTCTTGCTCAAGCAAGATCTCGAGAAGGAAGAAGCCGAGGAGCACGCCGAGGTGTTCCCGGATTTGGAAGAGTATTTCTGGTCTGAATTAGGCTTCTTGGCGGAGAACATGGAGTTGAGGAAGTTGGATATCCTGCCTCCGGGAGAGATTGGTTGCTTGAGATCGCTGTAGATCTTCAATGCCCTGGATTTGGTCTTCACAAAGCCCCCTTGTCGTTGCTTCTTTGGCTGTTGTTGGCAACCATAGGTAGGCTTCCCTGTTCGAATTGGTTTGGGCATTTGCGCAGTGCGATTGCTATAACAAGAGCTTGAGGTAGAGGTGGAGGTGGAACTTGATTTTAGAGTGCTGGGTAGAGTGGAGTCTGAGTCAGAGGAGCTGGAGTTTGAGGAGGTGGAAGAAGAGTTGAGAAGCACGGGAAGATCATCACGATGGAAGTCAGGCATGGACTTGGTGGCGACAGCTTTCTTCTCCATCCATTTGTCAATCATGAAACTGGCCATGTCTTCTTTGTTGCTCTTCTTCATAGTCATAGCACTATCTGGGCACAGGCCTTCTTCTTCTCCGTCGATGGAGTTGTAAATGGCGTCAAGGAGGGAGGAAGAGAAAGATGGGTTGTGTCGTTGGAGCGGTCGATCCCAATAAGGGGATGCCATTGCTGCCTGCTTTATTATAATAGGAATAGGAAAATGGGAATGATTTCACCTTGTCTTTACTGTCTGCTCGGAGAGAGTCAAAAGCTGCTGCTGCTGCTGCTGGACAGAGGAATGCTAGTAGTGGAAGCCAGAAACAGGATCATCATCATCATCATGCTCGTGTGAAAGAAGAACAAGAACAAGGTAAAGAAAGACAACAAGTTCAGAGAGAAACAAACAGAGTTGTTTGTTGATAAGTAATGAAAGCCCAAAGGCACGCCTGGAAATGGAATGAGAGAGACATATCAGATCTTGAGGAAAGGGAACTTATATTCATTCATTGTAGCAGCGGGTTGCGAACATCTTGGTCGGGGTTGCTGACGTGCCATTCCCCGTAATTATTAATTTCCCCCGTAAATAGCATCTCATTCATTGAGAATTGACCCCACCAACAAATTTACTGCGCCCAGCCCGGGCTGTGCTGTTATAACTATTACCATTGCCACTGCACCACCTTGTCTCTCGTCTCATCTATCGTCCCCATTTCTTGTTACTCTTCTCCAAAATTATTTTTAAAATTATACAAGGGAAAATGTCTAATGAGTGTTCTATACTCTCACACTTTTACAAGAGGGTAATGTATATTTTGTTAATGACAAAAAATTTTGGTAAAATTTGATTTTTTTCCTGCAAAACATATGTATTTATATAAAAATGACAAAATTGCCCTTGAAATAAAGAATTGAAGGTTTTATAAATATAATTTTTTAACTTTAAAATATGTTAAATTATACAAAATTTCGCTAAAAGATATTTTCAAAAAAACCTTTCAAAATATATATATATATATATAGTTTTAATAATAACAATTGTTAATTTTAAAGGCAATTTTGTCATTTTGTACAAAAAAATTAAAGTTTACACTAACTTCCTGCACCCTCTTGCAAAAGAGTAATAGTATACCGTACCTTTTTGCCATTTTTCCTTATATATATGAACATTTCAGCAGGATAATATATGACTGCCACATAATATTCATCTCTCGTGTCAACCTGTCACGATCGAATAACTGAAAGGCATCAAATTTTCGTCAAATCCAGAGTATTTTGTTATTCTTAAATAACATGTTGTCTAAATAAACTTTTTTATCAATCCCAACTAGCCGATAAGTTTAAATAATTATCCTCTGACATGACATGAAACAAACTTGTTAGAGTCTCACCCCGAAGTAACGTGATCATATATCAGTTAATAAGTATTTTGAGGTCAACCTCTACTATTTTGAATTTTTCGTGGATTGAACTATAACACGATATTATTATTTGATTGGCCTGGAGGGGATCTACATTAACAACCTATCTATGTTATACATATTCTGTTTATTTCTATTATTCAACCAAAAAACTATTGTAGTGTGGATCCTCACAACGCAACTGCTAAATACCAATTTAAAAAAATTTCATGGCATATAATGTCCAAGCTCATTGAAGCCAGCACGCATGCAACCTTTTCACCTGTGTAAAATTGATATGATATTCTTCAAGGAAATAGAGATACAGGAAATCACTTACTTTGAAGCGGCGCAAGTAGAAATACGAAGACTTTGGAGCACCTACTAACATGCATGCTGCTGCAGATCCTATTATGAGGCATTATTGCCAAAGCTCAACCTGCAACCACATGAGTCAACTAATGCGGCTCATTGGTTGTTCTGACCTGCAATGAGAGAAGAGCAATCAGATCATTTGGAATTAATTATGCTCAAAGTTGACTTTATAATACAACTAGAGTTGGTAAGTTCATGGATTCTATTTTCTATGCTGACAAATACTATACATACATACCCATGAATCAGTCTCTTGTTCAAAACGAAAGAATCTAAACAATGTTACTCACAAAATGTCCATTTTGTCTCCATTACATGCTGATTCTCAAAATTTACCTTTACAATAACAAATATAGGGAAGATCATCAATTATTATGAGGTAGATATGGTAAACAGTGCTACAGATTATGATATTTCTAAATGGCAATCAATTCACTTAAGTGACAAAAAAGGAATATAATTATGCTGTTTATTTGGTAAACCATGCCTCTCAAGTCTTTAATTATAATCCATTTTACCTTCACCCTCAATTAGTGTTAACCTTTTCTCGGCGACACCCCCAAGTTTTATGAATACAGACATATATTTCTTTTGACATCAGATCCTAACACCTTGGTTATCAACAAGTACAACTGGAAGCAATGTAATTGAGTACTTGTCTTGCAATCATAATAATAGTAAACATTAATGTCACTTTTAGCAACTTTAAGAGACGAATGATCATCATGTAATTGACATTTAAATTTTGCTCTCTTTTTTAGACAGCCTAAATCACAGAAGAGAATTGATATAAAACACATTACAAACTTTACAAAAATACACGGCTATGTGTAATTCAAGCCATATCATGTATATAGACTATCTAGTACCACAAGTATCCTTAAACTCAATTGCATATTTAGGCACTCCACTTCAACATTGATTCAAGACGCATGAGTCATGTGAACAGAAATATATGAAACACATAGGTATTGAACAGTTAAGATGTAAACTAGTGCTACCACCAAATGGTCTTTAGAACAATTTCACTTTGGGTGTATCTATAAGACTATATCAGACCTTAAGATATAGAACTAGACTTTAAGCCATGCCACAGTAGCATAGCAGAGCAAGATTACTTTTTCGACTCTTTCATATCCAACAAGACTGGTTATAGTATGAGACAAGTACAGAATGTTCGTAGTGGGAAGTATATTATAGCGCTCGTGGCTCCTAAACTTTTTGGGCAGAGAGAGAGAATAAGAGTTCAGGAAGCTAAATAAGAAAAAGGCAGATTTGATATGATCTAAGAGAATGATTAGGACAAAGGAAATGTTTATTAAGAAAGTAAAAGTAAAGATTAAACAATGGAAAAAGCTCCAAAGCAACATATGTGTGTGCACATCTACTTTTCCTCACATGCACTCTCTTTCTCTTCTCTTTCCCTCTAACTTCCCTTCATTCACACGAAAATTCCTCATTATATTATATTCCAAACACATATACTACTTCACATGCTATTACTTTAACTTAAAACAGTATAATCATACTTATCTAGGCCTAGCATATGCTTACTCACCTAAATCACGAGTTCGGAACCTTTCAATTCCATTAAGATAATGATAAACAAGCTACAACTTTTCCATTCTCAGATTCTTTGAGTTAGTTTCAATGGAAATTCTATACCTATTTCTAGGGGAATTGCTGTTTGAAAAATAAGGCATATGAAAGAATCATATTGGTGGAATCACCTATAATAGGCACTCTACCAGAATAGCCTATAAACAAGATACAGTTCAGTGCTCAATACTAGTGCTGTGGAATGGATGGGAGATTCGTTTCCTATCTTAGGTCAACAGCAGTAACATGAACGTAAAAAGATTCCATTCAGATCAAGAAATTACCAATTTGGGGACCCAAACACAGCACAAAATTATACACCCACATGCCCAAACCAAGAAAAAGTTCTCATCTAATTTCCACTACCTTCATCCCACTTAACAATGCATCACAAAAAAAAATCCCTGGTGGATGTGGACTCCAGCCTCCACCATACCCTGTAGATATGACACATCTGGGCATGTTACTAAAATTTGTGGGTTACATGAAAATGACATCCAATATTTTTCACTTAGCAGAGGTAGTCACATTTCCATTGTAAGAGCACAAATTATCCTGACAAGGACTACTGGCATACTCTGAATAAAGTATATTGTAATGTCAAGTATATTCCTCATGTTTCTAGTTTAGAACTATCTTGGAATCTTACACATATTAGTGTTTGTTATTACGAAGTATATTGGCACAATTTTTAGGCAACAAAAGATGTCGAACGAAATGTCAAGACAATGTCTGCAACATCTTGCACGCTGAAGAC
>JAYMTP010008194.1:0-10308 GCA_036897365.1 Geranium brycei | reverse complement strand
TAGTATTTTGCCATTCTATGAGACTAGTTTGAGCTACCAAGTCAAATAGGACCCTACTTTCCAAATATGGCCGTGTAATGAATTATCAAGCAGTTTAAGGATTATGTACTTTAAAGCCGGCGATGATAGTTCTGTGACTCTTTCACTAGTTCAATAGTGAGAAATGGAACTACTTTAATATTTGTCAAAACACAGGGAGATACGCTGAGCGTCTCATTCACCGACATTATGATGCACTTTTACCCATTACATTTTCAGCTACTTACCCTATATGTCAATCAGGGTTACTTAGTTTTCTTATTTAGGGTTTCCTAATTTGAATTAGTAGAAATTTTTCTTTTGTAATGAGTATTCCTTGTATAAAGGGATGCCCTCATTAAGAAGAAGGGTAGCAAAATTTAGGGTTTGTTTTCTTCGTGACTACGATCTGTAATGGCGAATCCTTCCCAAACCATCCATGGCAGATCCGTGTTACAGGAATCAAGCTCACTGCCGGACTCCCTATCCTCTTTTTTGAGACTCCCTATCCTCCTTTTTTTGAAATATATAGAAAAGAGGCTTTTTTCAAGTCATCTAGAATTTCGGTAGTATGAGAGAGAATTGTGTCTACTTTCTTTTTGTCTGACTCCTCTACCTATTTCCCAAGGGACGTAGTGACTCGAGTGACTTGTTGAGGAGGTTTCAAAACAAACACGTTAGCATAAAGCCCAAGGTAGCTCTATTTCGATTATCAGTTTGTTCTACTCTACTACCGACGAAAGCTTACTCGACCATTTTCGCTAGGTAGCTCTATTTCGATTCTCCGTTTTTGCATTTCATATAGGGCCAAAACCATGCATTTTGATCATATTTGGGAAATGAGTGTTCCTTAAGAAAAAGCTCACCGCGAATGTGGAGAGTGCATCAATTGAGAATCTAGCTCTGAACAACGAGCGTATGCTCGAGTGCGGCCTTGGGAAGCGTCTCGTGTCTATGCTTTCCAATGTTCCCAAGCTCCGGGAACAGGTTCCGGCGGCTCTGAAGCTTGCCTCAAACCCTGCAAAACTTGTTTTTGAGTGCATTAGGCATGTCGAAGATCACGTCATCGAGGATTTTCAAGCCCTCTCTCTGATTTTGGAGTTGTTTCTCCTGATGATTGGTGACTGTGCCGATGGGGAGGTTGAGATTGAGGCATCAACAAAACAAGAGGCTGAGGCTGTGGCTCTTTCGTGGAGGAAGAAGCTTATTCATAAAGGGGATTGTCTTATTGATGATCGGACTTTACTGCTCTTTGTTGCTAGTTTTGGAATCCCAGCCTATTTTCCGATTGAATACATGATGAATCTGATCGTTCAGAGCCACCCAAGTGAAATATCACAAGCCCTCAGGCAATCTCGATTCCTTGTTCCAATTTAACCAGATGTCATAGAGAAGATGATCGAGCGTAAGTTGTATCTTGAAGCTGTTGATATTATTAAAACCTTTGGGATTGATGAAGCATCATTGAAGATAAGAAGGGATGGCGTGTTTATGGAACTGGTTGATCATGCAATACATATTCCGAAAGTATTGGATGAGGCTAAACAGAGACAGAAAACAATGCGTATTCTGAAAGTAAGGGATGTGGTTGAACAGAAGAGGAAAAGGAAATCCCTACCCAGGTCAGTTCAGGAAAGTCTGCATCACCAAATGATACTTGATCATTGTTTATGTACATGGCCCCCATTTGAATGGCCTCACATGTAAATGAGCAAAGAGCTGGTAGATCCATTTAGTCATATACAATACTGGTTCTGATGGAACTGTCATTTTATATTGTCACCGAAGAATCATACCTAAAGCGCTGGTATAGGATGATGCATAACGACCCAATGGAAATTTTTTTAAAATGACTGAATAGACTTGTAGAAACAAAACAAAGGATATCTCATTTGCAAGTGTTTCAACATGCTAAGTCGGTATTTATCAAGATGTATCAAACTAAAATTATGTTAACTAGCAGCAAAGATACCAAACCCACAAAATCACAGTCCTAACAGTTGCCACAATATATCTGAAAAATTAAATGGGGACTTACTGCATTAACCCGGAAAGGCGATATAATTTGATTCCAGACATTCTGAGTGGACAAGGAATAGTCCTCTAGCAAATGATCCAACCTACAAAATACCGCATGTCATACATAAAAAAACGACAGCATCTCATATGAGTGGGTCAATAATGAATAGTTGGATCCACAACATGCTTGCACATGAACACACACATTAGAAACTAGAAGCAAACCAGAAATCCTTGTGTCAAAGTATTCCTGGTAACATTAAAAAAGATAAGGAGCAATACTTAGCTACTCAAGAAGCCCTGCTACAGTTGAACAAGCTAGCTTTAAGTCAATAACAGCCTTGAAATCTTCAACTTTCAAAACCACTCCACCCAGACCCTGCTCCAAAGCCTACAACCCAAAAATAATGTGACTATTTAATACCAAACCCTTTTACGAATACATAACCTATTTTAGTTTCCCATGTTCAGATGATTAACAAGATACCTCCAGAAATATGTGAGCTTCCGAAGGACTCTTCGGAAGTTTTGCAAGAGAAAATATTATTTTTGAAAATACTTTTTTTATCAGCAATAATCAAACACCATCAAATCGAGAATGAAATCAGTGACCTCATGCTTAATTTATTTTTGGGATGGTTGACTTCAACAATACCAACATGAAACCTCTTGCTATAAAGCATGAAAATAATATCATCTTCACATGAATGAAATGAGACTACAAATTGTCCAAAATCCATAAACCTAACTGAGGCTTTTAAGTTTCAGTTTCGGACAGATCAAGCATCAATGGAAACGCCAGCCTTTCTGGGAGGCAGCACCACATTCTTGTTTCCGGGGAAGGAGCTCCGGGAGATGTCTACGAGGGCCTTGAAACTGTACGGCTCGTGCATGGAAATCTCCGACAACACTTTTCTGTTCAGTTGGATGTTCTCCTTCATCAATCCGTGCATGAAGTTGCCGTAATTCACCTAACAAGACAAGACGAGAACATAGACATTAGTCACAAACCTCTAAAGCGTTGTAAAGGTTTAGAATGAAGTTGTCTTGCCTGAACATAGGACCGAACTTCGTGTTTTTGCACTTGTATTTGGATCAAATCTAAATTTAAATTCCTATAATCCAAACTAGAGAATTTTAATTTCAGGCTCCCAAAAGGTTCTTCATCTTTACCCATCAACACACTTAGCACTAGGCACCTATCGCCACTATCAAGCATGAAGCATTTAATGGAAACGGATTCGGAACCATCAGGTTTAAAGAGTTTCAAACATATGCGTTTTTTAGGTCATGATAGGAGGAAGAGATATACTAGATGTTTTATATATCCGTTGTTTATGAAGATTTAGTACATATCGTGTACTTCAGCTAGCCTATATACACTGAAACAGGTAGAAAGAGATATACTACCCAATTCATATACTCTTTATTTTTTTTCGCAATTTAGCACTATTATATATGAGAAACATAAGAACTCGTGAGTTAAGAGAGAGACAGATAAGTACCCCATGTTGGCGGGTGCCAGCGTTGATGCGCTGAATCCAGAGGGAACGCATGTCACGCTTCTTGTTGCGTCTGTCTCTGTAGGAATACTGCAATGCCTTCTCCACCCTTTCCCGAGCTATCCTTATACAGTTCTTTGCCCTCCCCCTAAACCCCTTGGCAAGCTTGAAAATCTTATCCTTGTTCATTTCCTCTCTTCTTTCTATGCATTTACACAACCAAAAACAAAATGGAATATTAAAAATCAATTAAAACAATCAGTTTATTATTTATAAAGCCAACATGGGTAACCAATGAAATGAACCAACTTAGTACCGTTTCAGTATAATATGCACTTCAGTTTTGCAAATCCAGTGAAACATAAAACTCAAAAGAATCATCATCATTTGCAGCAATTTAGAGAAGACAATCCAACAGAACTTAGGCACAGCCAATATCAAACTAATAATTGTCCAAGAAACAAACCCGGTTTTCACGAGCAAATCAATAAAACTTTAACAATGGAGGCAAAGAACTTCAACGATATCGGATACATGCTCGAGGCTTTAAAAATTAACCACAAAAGCTATATTGATCATATTATATCCTCCATACATAGCCTATAAGAAAATCCCACAAAGGATGTAATAATTATTCAAAAACTAAACAGTTTCAAAGAAACACTAGCAAACTAACTCACAATTTGAGGTAATAAAAACTCCCAAATTTGCAACTTAGTCATTGTTAAGCAAAATCCTGCACGAGCAGCAAAATTATTTACTTATAGATTGGTGAAATGTACCCTTTTACATCAATTACATCTGAGATTCATCACAAAACAGCAACCGAAAATCACCTGTTGATTCACCAATCTAAAACCCTAGAAACGACCCTCTGATTATAGAACAGAAAAATCAACACAGCCACCACTGGAACGACTGAAACAGAATGTTCGTCGGGGCCGAGATTGAAACACTTACGTCGGCTGCGAATAGGGCAAATCGGAGGTGGCGGTCGGAGGTCGATTGGAAGCGGCGGAGACGTGTTTTGAGTGAGCTATGTGAGAGGGGTAATTTTGGAAAGAGAAAAATAACCGATTGATTGGGCCGTTTTAATATATAAGGCTAATTACTATTTAGCCATAGTGGCCGGTTTTACATTTCATTTCAACTATTATATTAAAATTTGGACGTAAACTTATTTTTTTTTTAAAAACAAAAATACTTTTGAATTGATTTCAAATCAATTCATCCTCGTTTGGCTCATATCATAAACTATAATTAAGATCTGACCTGAGCAATTGAACCGGTTCGACTAGATCCCAATCTCCTCTTTCTTCGTCGATAGTGTTTCTTTGATGAGCATCCTCGTGGGATTACGGGAAGATTTACTAAGATGGAAATAAGAACAGAGATCTTGTTATGTTTGAATTGGAGTGCTTCGCCATTGTTAAGGCGACCACAAGTTCTAATCCTCTTTGTTATTTATTTGGTTATATAATTGTTGATAGTCGTTTGTCATTAAATTAACTTCCGCTTGTGAATGTCAGATTTGAGAAACGATAAGAAAATAGAGTTGCTCCTTATATAGCTCGAGCTGTCATGTTAAGGTATGACCGAAAGTTAGAAGGGGGTATGCCCTTCATGGATTGGATTGTATCAGGAGAATATGACAAAATGATGCTCTATATCATGCGCAAAAGAGTATTGTGTACTTTTGTTAATAACAAAAATGTTATGTGAACTTTATTGCAAAATTAATAATGATTTAAAAAAATAATTTGACTACAAATTTATATTACAAAATTAAATTATACAAATTTTAGTTAAAAGATAAAACGGAAAGCTTTTAAAAAATTGATTTATATTTTTTAAAATATAATATTTTGTAATTTTAAGGAAAATTTTGTCATTTTTTATAATTTGCACAAAAATCACAATACTTTTTTTGACGTTAACACAATATATAGTATGCTTTTACAAAATTTTGATAAGTACACTCTCATCATTTTTTTCCTTGTATTTTGTTGTAGATAGAGTTGTAAAAGAGTCGAGTTTTTAACGAACCGCTCGTATTCGATTCATTAAATATTCGGTTCAGGCTCGTTATAATCGAGTTTGAGTCGAATTAGAGCTCAAGATTAGGCTCGTTTGATAAATGAGCCGAGCTCAAGCATGATTTTTTAAGGCTCGATAGGCTCGCGAGCTGACTCATTTATAATTATATTTAAGATTTATTCTCAGTACTATATTTCAAAAATATTTGAAATGAAATTAGACGAACCAAATCGAGTCGAGTGTTCTCGAGCTAGCTCGTTTAGTATTTAATGAATATTTGTATTGAAAATTAAGCGAACTGAACTGAATCGAGCTCGAATTCGAGCCTGACTATTTTATTTCGAGCCACACTCGAATTTAATTGCATAAATTTGTTTGAATTTGAGCTCGAACTGAATACTTTAAGTACGAGCTGAGTCAAGTCTTATCAAAATGAGACTCAATTCAACTTGTTCAAACTTGTAATTATGTGCTCCATGTAATACAAGGTTTGCTTTCGCTTCTAAGAAAATATACAGCACTTATATTTACCCTATTATTTATTTTTAGCCTTTCTCTTAGTTTAGAATCTAAATGACACCTTAATTTTTCTGTCACATGACACTTTTCATTTTTTATATTTTCTTAATCAGATCTCTGCTCTCCTCGTCATTTCATCGTTGGAAATTCCAATTTTCTTCTCTTACTCGACGCATAAAAGTCATTCTCTCTCCTCTCTTTCTCTCTCCTCCGCAAAGCGCAGATCTCTCTCGAGCTCGACGGCTCCATCATCGATCTGCTTCAGATCGATCTCGAAGCGTTTCGATCCTCACAGCACAGCCTCATCGAACCTGTTCACTCTCCGTTGACGTCTCTGTCTCGAGCTCAGATCTGAGATTCAGGTGCTCCGCCGTCGATCGGAGCAACCATGGCGGCCGCCAACGCTCCGATTATCATGAGGGAGACTCTGACGGTCAGTTCATCTCTCACTCCTCTCTGTTTTTTCTTCGCGTACTCTCAGCTCCGATTCGCTCGCGCACTTGCGCAATTTCGCTGTCGGCGAGGCGGTTTTTGTGTTCTTGTTTTGTTTGAGAGATTGTTACTGTGATTTTAGCTTGATTGTGTATTCGATTGTTGTTCTAGGCGACGAATTGTGTTGAAATTGTACTCGGATTCGTGGTTTTGACCATTTGTTTGATGTGTAGTGAGTATTGGTTACAACAATGATGTGATCTGTGTAGTTTTTGCTTAGATCTGTGATGTAAAATGTGTTCAATGCTGGAGTTGATTTTTGTTGGCGAATTAAGGAGCTGAATGGTGGTTTTTTTTTGTGATATGTAATGTATTTGCAGCTCCCCAGCATTGGGATCAATCCTCAGTTTATCACTTTCACGCACGTGACGATGGAATCGGATAAGTACATATGTGTTCGAGAAACGTCGCCTCAGAACAGTGTGGTCATTGTTGATATGAGCATGCCAATGCAGCCTTTGAGAAGGCCCATTACAGCTGACTCGGCACTCATGAATCCGAATTCTAAAATCCTTGCTCTGAAAGGTAGGAATTAGATTTTTCTTACAGCAGACTCGTACTATTGTCTTATGAGTGAAAATCAACACTTAGTCTAATTTGCATGTTTTCTTGTTCATCCTTTTTTGGCTAAAGTGACTGCATATTGCGTGACATGAAATGAGAAACTATAGATTTAGATCCATGTTATGTTTCTATTAATATATTGCATGTTGCAGATCATGAGCACATGTATCTTAACCTAGATATTTTACACCACCTCATTTCTAAAAGAAACACATTTAGAAAAGAGTTCAGAAACTAATAAGTTTTTCAAAATGGACATAAAGAAATTCAGACATTCTTATTATTTTTTATTCTGGAAAAGTTCAATGCTGAATGTGAAACAAGTCTATTATGTACCAAAATAATACTGATAACAGTGGACATTCCTTCCACCGAAGAGGGAGAAAATTTGCATGTATTCTGGTGTTCGATTATTTCATTTCTGTATAAACACTTTGTGCTGATTAACTACGATATTCTTTTGAAGCTCAACTTCCCGGAACTACTCAGGATCATTTACAGATATTTAACATTGAGATGAAAGCAAAAATGAAATCACATCAGATGCCTGAGCAGGTAAGAGTTTCATGTACAAACCTTTTAATTACCTTTTCAAATTTAATTTGACGTATACTTCAACATTTTGTTTCCTTGATATTTGAATGTTGGCTGAATTAAGCTTCTTTTCTTGATTTGTAGATTGTATTTTGGAAATGGATCACACCAAAGATGTTGGGTCTGGTCACTCAGACTTCCGTATATCATTGGTCAATTGAAGGTATTGTTTATCCTTTTATAATTTCTTTGGTCTTTGGATTCATAAAGTCTCCTATTTCTTGCTATTTTTCTTGCTTCCCCTTTTAATATTCTCACTGCATCTCCTATGTAGGTGATTCTGAACCTGTAAAGATGTTTGAGAGAACAGCTAATATGGCAAGCAACCAAATAATAAATTATCGATGTGACCCTACTGAAAAGTGGTTGGTGTTAATTGGAATTGCCCCAGGTTCAGCCGAGGTATTTTTTTTCTTTCTTATGCTTGTTCAAAGTTGATTCCTTTCTATTAAATAGAGCACACATCGTCATATCCAGGATTGTGAGGGTTAAGAAAAAAAATTCCAACTACAACCTTGTCAGATATACTAGGACTTTGCCGTCCTTTGTCAAGTTTCAGTGTCTAATTTATTTTAGTTCATTGGAACTCCTGTAACAAAAGTTCAGTTATACTTATATATTGCCCAAACCGATCCACTACATATGGATATAGTGTCATCTAACTAACACGAGGTTGATAGTATTGGAGGAAAACCATTTTTGTTTTTATGATGATTTCATTGTTGATTTATTTTCACAGAGGCCACAATTGGTAAAAGGGAATATGCAACTTTTCTCTGTTGATCAACAGCGCAGTCAAGCTCTTGAAGCACATGCAGCGTCATTCGCCTCGATTAAAGTATGGGTTTTTGCTCATACATTAGTACTTCTCATGTAGTCTTGCATGTGCAACTCCTGAGTATTACGTTTATCTTGGGCAGGTTGGAGGGAACGAAAATCCATCTATTCTCATTTCCTTTGCCACCAAGACTTACAATGCTGGACAGGTGGCATCAAAATTGCATGTGATTGAGCTTGGCGCTCAGCCAGGTCAGCTTGCTTATATCCGATTTACGTTTGCATTGTACACCTCAAAATAATTATGTTCGTATCTTTGTTTTTCTTCATATGATTTATTAGTATTTGACTGGGAGTAGTGGCCTGTATATGGACATGAGTATTGGTTTGTTCTAATCAGTGCACATTCAGCACTGTATGAAAGGAACCATTTTGGTGTATGCTGCATACTGCATTTTAGTTTAAAAGAAAAGTAAATTGATAATTTGCAAACTTGTTAAAGAATCAAAGATACAATTATGCCTTACAACCCTGTTCTGGATATGATTTGCAACCTGTACTGTTTATAACTATTCTAAAATTAGAAAGCTATCGCATAAAGTCAAGTGGCTAAATTTCAAAAAGTTTCTTGGGGTCAAATTTTGATGAAGACGAAGAACTTTGTTTCATCAGTAAAGTTAATCACATAGTTGAAACTTAGAGAAACTCAGAAGGATAGTCGTACGGGAATTACAAAATGCCACTTTGAATCTATCCATTTTTTTTGAACCGTCATTTATTCATGTTATATCTGACAAATTTGTTAACAGGCAAACCATCTTTTACAAAGAAACAGGCAGATCTGTTCTTTCCTCCTGATTTTGCAGATGACTTTCCGGTTGCAATGCAGGTACTTGTCACATATAATTGGACGTGTATCCTTTTCTTTTAGCAACCTGTCAGCTATATACTAACTCAATTTTTGTCTCTGGCAGATATCTCACAAATACCACTTGATTTATGTGATCACCAAGTTAGGCCTACTATTTGTTTATGACTTGGAGACGGCAACTGCAGTATATAGGAACAGAATAAGTCCGGATCCAATTTTTCTGACTGCAGAAGCTTCATCAGTGGGAGGTTTCTATGCCATCAATAGAAGAGGCCAAGTGCTGTTGGCTACTGTAAACGAACAGACAATAGTGCCTTTTGTCAGCGGTCAAGTATGCTCACAACCTGGTTTAATTCATTGAGATTCAGGCTGGCTCATGTGTTGACTGCTTTATTGTGTTCTTACAGTTAAATAATTTGGAGCTTGCTGTCAATCTGGCTAAACGGGGAAACCTTCCTGGTGCTGAGCAACTAGTAAGTTGGCATTCATTTCTGTCTTGAGTATATATAGATTCCATTTAAATGGAAAGTGATATATGGCTCAAAATCTGATATTATTGAAATTAGCGTGTGGTGGTGGTGGTGCAATGCCATTATTGTTCTGGTACATCAAACCTTTGACATATTGCTGGGAAAATATAGACATTCGTAAGAGAGCAATGTGTATGAGGGGATAGTTGTCTTGTAGGTATTTTATGTATACTAGCACCTTTTTCTTACTATACCTGCTAGTACTGCTAGGAGAAAATATTAAGTATGTTACCATGGAGGTAGAGGTGGTAAGAATGTTACTGCAGTTGTTTCATGGATTGGGATGTAGTTATGCACCAATCATACAGAACATTTATGTAACGATTCTAACACAATTTTAAACTGAAAATCGAAGATTGTATTGATTCAAAAGAGAGAACACAAG
>JAYMTP010008193.1:0-10308 GCA_036897365.1 Geranium brycei | reverse complement strand
ATAAAAATTAATTTTTTATTAAATAATATTTTCTTAAAATATTATAATCTAAATAATATTAATTTATATAGATTACTGATTATCCACGTAATTATATAAAATCTACCACCTGTTATTTAACTCAATTAATTTCTCACATCAACTTTTTTATCTATAGTTTTTATGTAAAAAGAAATGGTACCATTTTAGGGTCAAAAGTGACTTGACAATTCTTACACATAATAGGGGTGAAATTTGTGGTGTCCGTATCATCCCAAATCGAAAGAGGCTACAAAAAGCAGTCTGTGAGACTGAGAAGCTACAAAGAGAGCAGGATTGGAGTGTACCAGAAACCCCTATATAGCTCCCGCTTTCATCGCCGGTTATGTCCATTCCACAAAGACTGAGGTCTCCAGCAGAGCTGTAAGATCTGTTGGCAGTTTCTGCTTTTGTCCACCCTCTTTGAGGGAAATTAAAAAAGAGCACAGTAACAAGCAATGACCAGTGACTGCTACTTGATATAAAAGAACGACCCATAACACCAACAACAAGCACAAGCACAACACACTCAGAGTCATTACCTTTCTCTTTCAATTCTTGTAGAGAAAGAGAAGGTTATGGAGAATCACCAGAGAAGCCCTCTTCTTGGCTGGGCTTACTACTTCCAAGGAAAGGTAATTTATGAACCCCCATACTTTTTCTGATCTGGGTTTTGTTTTTAGATAGAGAAACATTGATTTGGGTGCTTAAAGTTTGAATCTTTTTTCTGATATCGTTGCAGAGCGTGGAGGAGCTGAGGAATTCTCTGCTGTACACGAGCGTGGAGCTAGAGAACACCAAAATGGCAGTGCAGGAGGAGCTGAGGAAGAGAGACGACCAGCTGGTTCATCTCAAGGATCTGCTCAACAAGGCCTTGAGAGAAAGAGACGAAGCTCATGAGAAATGCCAGAGGCTTCTCATGGAGAAACTCCTCCTCCAGCAACAAAACGGCCCTCTCTCTGGAATCTCCAGCATCGAGGACGAACCCCGAAGAGGAATCGACTCCATCAACGGCTTCTCCTCCTCGGATTGCGAGGAGAGCATCGTTTCTTCTCCGGTCATCGACCCTATTCCAACCCAATTGCCACAGCAAGGGACGGTGCTGGAGGAGCTGGTGCCGGAGAAGCCATTGCCGGAAAAGGGGAAGCTTTTGCAGGCAGTGATGAAAGCAGGACCGCTCCTGCAGACCTTGCTGCTGGCAGGACCGCTCCCTCAATGGAGACACCCACCGCCTCCACTCGACTCCTTCGAGATCCCACCGGTCACCATTTCTTCACAGCCAAACCACGACTCTCTTCCTTTCATCGACACCAACTGTGGCAGGGTCAACCGCAAAAGGGTTCTCTGTGAAACCTCTGATTCACCATCAGCAGCAGAAACCAAGTTCCAGAGGGTCCTCTTCCACTAATCATTTATATGCTTACTAGTAATTTATATGTTTTCCCATTTTGATTGATTAGTTAGTAACTGAAGATTAGCAAGAATTGGCTTGACTGAGCATTATTATGTACAGTGTTTTTGTATCCCAATGGAGTGCAGATGTGTCTGTGAGAGAGACACAGAGCAAAAGGCAGTGATAGCTCTTTTGTCTTGGGATCTGAATTGTAGTAGTAACTTTCAATTTCATACTATAAGTGTTTCAGATTGAAGAGTGTGTTTAGTGAATTGTTTTGGGTTGTGATTGAGAATTGAGTGAGTGAAATAGAGATCACATCAAATCAAGGAGATGGGTAAAGAGTCGTTGGGATTGGGAGATGGCCAACAACCAAAGGGGTCGCAAGCAATTGCTTGTCGGCTCCTCCTTGTGGTTCCCACAAATCAGAATCAGGATCTATCATCTCTCATGTATTTTGGTTTAATTACTTTTATTTATTTGTTTATTAAAAATATCTTATCTTTTTGAAATTATTATGTCTTAATCTCATGTTTCTGGAATCATTTCTCCCTAATTTAATATTTATTTTTCCCTAAAGCTTCTTTTGGGCTGCCCCCACCCACTTATTTTCTCTTTTCTGCAATCAAAATTTTCTCCCTAAACAAAGCAACCCATGTTTATGTTTGTGTTTGCCACTCTCTTTCTCAGTTTTACTGACCACTTCTCATTGCGAACATATAATGTTCAGTGAAAGGTGTTCTACTTCTACACATAAAAGTGCCTGTTTCACAGCTTCAATACCCTCTTTTCATGAACTACTGATTGATCTGAGATTCTACATTACTGAAGAATTTAAGATTGAGCTAAGGAACGGTCTTTTGTTAGGCGCCCAACACAATGCACAATCTATGTATGTAAAATAGGGGGTGTTCTGGTCTACACAGCCTGGAGGGTTAAATTGAAAATGTATTTAGATGGATCATGATGAAAAAAATGAAATGGTACCTTGTTGTATTTCCTGGAAAAGAGCAGAGAAATGTTGGTTGCTCTCTTTTCTTTTTGTTGAGCTCCAAGTCCTGCTTTATGGGATAAGACTTGTATCAGTTTTTCAAACTCACACACCAGCCCAGAAAATAGACAGCCATCCAATACAAACCAGACAATGAGAGATTTCATTTTCACCATCATTGGTGATATGGAACCGCTTTTCTCCAAACAGCCCATATCTACAACTAACAATGACTTCTCTATAAGGCTAGTAGTTGTGGCAATTTCAGTAAAAAGTCAAAACCCCAAAATTCCCTCCACAGAGCTGCAAGGGGCATTTTACAAGCACATATTCGGTCTAATTTCAATCACTTGCCTAAACTTTGGTGATATATTTTCATGTGGCAGCATTGCCATTGTATGGATTGGCTTTAAACATGCCAAGAGAATTCAGATATAATTTAATGGATCAAGGTATCATGTACAATGTCAAATTGCAGGTGACATTTTTTCTAAAGTCGGCCTGATGTTGTAAAAATAGCTCATTCATAGTCATCCTCGTCCTTGTCCACGTTGTTTGGAAGGTTATGTTTTTGGGCTTTGCACATCTCTGCAATCTGAAATATTTGGTACAAGGAGTCAAGAACATGAATACTTGGTAAAATTCAAACTAAGAAGGGGAGCCATTTAGGAAGTGTATTCACCTGCTCTGGTGATGAGGCTTGCTCTGGGGTTTTATCTTCACGGACACGTAATAGATGTGGAAATCGGAGGGAAATGCCCTTTTTGCAAGAACAAATAATGTAAATAAAAACAATAGTGATTCGTGTTTGCAAGTGAAATAAATTATTTTTGAAAGTAAAAACTAAAATGGAAAAAGAATGTCTTATATGCATGAAGACCTTATCCGGATCCACTTGGCCAATTGCTGCACGATAATCAGGGCTAATAGTAAAGCCTGCGGCTTTC
Source organism: Geranium brycei (assembly GCA_036897365.1). NCBI lineage: Eukaryota > Viridiplantae > Streptophyta > Magnoliopsida > Geraniales > Geraniaceae > Geranium > Geranium brycei. The sequence continues at coordinate 6,959 of JAYMTP010008193.1, read as the reverse complement.
ACCTCCCAAACCTGTACAAACAATAACAGATGCATAAGAACTGGATCAACTCCATCACAACATAGAATGGCTATGAAAAGTTATTTTGAGACAATTTAGAGTCGCCAAGATAAAATCATAAAACAAGACACTATCAAAAGGCATTTTGCAGACTATCCACCAAGTTAAATGCAAAATTACACCAAAGAAATATTACTCTAGAGAAAAAATACAAATCTATGTGTGACAGGACATGAGGGTAATAACCATTACCTGATTAGGTTCAAACCATGCATCCGGGTGTAGTGTATCTGCATAACGATAATATGGCTGGAAATGACAAGAAATAGTATCGGGAATATCATATGACCCTACATATATGCAAATACTTGAATCTCTACATACAGAAAAATTATGAACTACAGACCTTTGGTTCGGGAATCACTTTTTCCCGGAGACTAGTAGAGCATTCTTCAAGCTCTGCTTCAGAAAATCCAGTACCTTACCCAAGGATTACAGAAGATTATGCACAACAGCCTTTTGATTGGTAAAGTGATCGCATAATACTGAACGGATTCAAGAACTCTCGCCAACTTTACAAATACTTTAGTATTATTCATTGTTGTCGTCATAACAAGCAAGGAGAAAGGCACCATATACACCTAAGGAGAAACGCCGTATCATTGGTAACAAAAATAATGCTTATACCAGAAGGTAAATTGCTACTGATGAAAAGGATAACATGGCATATTCACTACTTTAAATGCATAGATAGATACCTGTACGTTTCCCACGACCATGGAATCCAGCAATAGGTACCAGATCTAGTGAGTCGCCGATACTGCAGGGGAAGTCGGGCAACATAATAAAAGATCAGAGCAAGGTTAAACCAGAATTTGTGTAAAATCCAATATGTTTTGCGCATCTTACTTATCCATGTAATCTTTCTTCAACTTTAACCAATTATTTGATCGGTTTGATGGCTCATATGTAGCATCTTCACTCAATGTCTTGATTATCAAACCCTCACAACTGCAAGTAGATGTATAATGTATTAATTGCATTAACACGAAAAGGTTTCAAAAATATTACAGCAAGATCAGTCTTGTTCAAATAAAAGCAACACCATCTGGCAAGATATCGTGTGCACATCATACACAAATGACTGACTATGCCCAAATCATGAAACAAAAGGAGATAGTACTCCGAGTTGCCTGGAATGTACCTTTAACTCCAAAGATGTTTCAATCCAAAAGGCTTAAGGACACCGTATAAAGTTTCGAGTTTCAACAAAACACTTAAAGCTCTAATAATTTATACAACATTTTGATACACTACAACAAATAATCAGAAACCTGAAACCATATTAACAATAAATCGTGTACCATGAATCAAACAGAAGCCTTAAGAAATTTTTGTATATCCTCGACATCATTTGAAGTCATTGCTGTTGCGAACTCGAAAACTCCATACTCTTCATTAAAGGAGTCGTACAGATGCTGCACAGAAAACAGGCCCACTTGTACATATAAGTGTAACTCGATCATAGGGTGACAATTTAATAATTTGCCGCCAAAAATAAACTACCCAAAATAACTAGAAACACCATTACACACACATATAAGCATAAAAGTGCATGCTACAGTAACTGCATGATTTTCCTAAACCATGCTTCTGTTCTTGCATCCTAGGAAAACAACATGAGTTCATGTGTAAAAAGAAAAGAAAAAAACACAATTAAATTTTGTTTCACAATTTCTAAACTTTAACATAAACTGTTTGCTCAGAAAATCTCTTGAGTGACCGTTCCATTAACAGCACTGATATATCAAATAGAAACCACTGTGTGTTGAGTTATTTGTTGACAATCACTTTAAAGTCCTCATAGCCAACAATTATTGAAATCAGAGAGTGAAAAACTGCAAGAAAGCCTTGAGATAATCAACAAAAGTTAGAAATAGCAGTACCTTTCTATGAACTTCTAGTTGCTCCTGAATAAGTGGTTCGTCATTGACATACAGCATGTCAAAAGCAAAAATACAAACTTGAACCTTGATGTCCCTTACAGCCACATTCTTGCGTGCTCGGGTGCTAAGGACCTACCATTAACAATTTATAAGGATATCATTCATAGAGCATGAGACAGCATAAACACAAAGTTACCTAAATACTAATTTCTTTTGCTATATGGTGCCAGTCATAGCCATATCGGATAAGATTGCTATGCTATTTTTACTTAACAATCATTCACGGCAGTATGTTGCAAAAACAGGTTACCTGAAAGGGCAGAATTTTATTGTTTGCACGGTCATAAGCAACAAGCTCGCAATCAAGAATGAATGACCTCACATAGGGCTTTTTTACTCTGCACAGGCACTAATTATTAGCATGTAGCAGATAAAAAAAAATTAAAATTAAAATCACAAATCAACAATTCATACTCAAATTTTCCTCCACGTTAGACATCTATCGGTTAATAAACTGATGTAACTATTTAAATGGAGAGAAGTTTATAGCATCTCTAGGAAAATAGCATTTTGAATTCTAGAAAAATCTACATGGTCTATTTTCCGATTCCTTAACATGAAGATCAATCAACAAGACACAATTGTAGAGTTGTTACTCATAAAAAGATCACGAAGGCATCTGCATTCAGTCATATACAAAGGGAATACGATGGGAATTTATTAAACAATAGGAGTGGAGCAAAAAAAGAAACAGTGTATGGTAGCAGGTGTAATCCTACCAGTACCACCTTTGTAGAATGTATACTGCATTACTGAAGTGAAGAGATCACAATACATGAAAGGAGGTTTTTGATATATCTAGAATTTGAATCTTTACATAAGCTGTAGCATTGACTGAAAGCCACATGTTCACCAATATGTATGACACTCAAAAGAGTGTTCCACATATGTAGCTCGATAGAAAAAAAAAACTAGAAGTCTCTCTCTCAAGAGAATAGACAGACTAGATGAGAGTAATATCACCTAGAAGTTTGAGAAACCTTATGAACAAAAACTCTTCTGAGAAGTTTCAGAACAAACAGCAAATGATCAAATACATCAAAAGAGCCACCAACTTTCTGATAGTATCAGAAATTTACCTAGAAACTGCAATGCCAACATCAGGGAATTTTGTTGTATTTCTTTCAGCCTTTCTACTGTATATTTCAACTCTACCATCCTCCATATAATGTATCTGCATCAAATATGTGAAATTATGGCACGTGTAATATGTATTACTAAAAGAAACAAGAACCAAACCAACTGCTGTTATATCACCTGAGCTCGTTCTCCATCATACTTGTATTCACATGTATATACCATGTCTTGGAATTTATTTATGATCTCAGACACATCTGTAATAGATTTTGCTAGCTTAGGCCCAACTGGAACACCTGGTGTAAGTCTAAATGTCTTTGCGAGATTCCATACACCATTGCTAAGAAGAGCAGGTATTATTTTATCATATACAGGGCACACAGAGTAAACTTGTTTCACAATCTTCACCACCTGACACAACCACAACAGTAACCAATAACAGTCTTACCAAAATAACATCAAATAAGCGTTAAGAACTTGAGCATAATGATACAAGTTATTTTACTCGATAAACAATTAAAGATGAAAAGTGATGCTACAATGATGGGATGTTTTCTTATTTCACTTCTTGAGAAGATGACAAGCTGAACATCTTCCAGTCTATTTGCTTTGACTTATTTGACAGGAACCAATCAAAGAAAGAGTTCATGAGGTATCGTCTATGGACCTTCCATAATGTACTGAAATTGTAAAATATTTCCCTTTAATAGGGGAAATATGATACTGCATCAAAGTTTTGAGAGATACCAAGTTCAGACGCCTCTCGACCAATAGGAATACACCTATGTTGTAGGTCTCAATAAAATGTCATGCCACTTTCTTCTAGTTTCGATCAAATACCCTTACTTATATGCTCAAGGCTCTTTGGAATTGTCAACAAAACCAACATAGAGCTAAGTAAAGCGCTGAGTAGGAAAAATAGAAGCCCATAACTTCCTGTTCCATAAAGTAAGCTCCCAATCTCCAGACACTAAGGAACTTTAATTTTATGCAAAGCACATGGGCAAATAGACAATTACATTATCTATTCAACATTGGTTTTAATGTAATATTTATACAGGACCAAGTCAACCCATTCTTTTGATTGAAACGTTAAGTCATTTGAAATTGTTAATGAATGAGTCTCAATGTTCCAGTTCTTTGTTTCTCATAAATAAGCTCATCTGCCAATCTAAAACATCAAAAATTAACCTGGCATCCAAAAAAAATAACAACGATGTGACTATATAGAGAGTGTACAAATTCTATGGCCACATCTTTCAGTCCAGAAAACAATTCACCTCTTCTAAAGGAGAATGGATGTTTGAAGGTGGTTTAGAATGTTCCTCACTGTATACAGCAGCTTGTCCTAATGCAGCCAAGAGAGTCTGCTCTGCAAATCCAGTTCGCAACTTTTTCTGCAGGCCGTATTACAAGAAGCACATAAACAAAGGACATATGGAAATCACTTTCTGTGAATGTACTACGGGTTATAGCAATTAGAACCTGAAGTAGACGAATTAAGTAGAGAGGTTCGCAGTCAGTCGCTGCCACAAGGAGTAACTTGATATGATTCATTTTCTTTGCTTGACTGTCCTTTCCAGATTCCTTTCAGACAAAGATTAGGGAAAGGGTTAATGAGTTCATGGAGCTAAGCAACACTTTTTTACTAAAAAAAGCTCTCATTACTGCTCCAAAACATCAATATCCAGTTGTGCTGCATAGTATGTAATAAAAGACATTGCTCTAACCATCTACATAGAATCCGAGTGTCCTAATTCGTGTCCACTTAACACTAAGATTCGACACCTTCCCGAAATACATGTCTACTCATCATGACTGTACCAAACCTCTGGGATCTATAAATAAGCCTTCCCACCTATAGCACATATTATCTACATCCAGAACTCTATCATATCATACGAATAAAGTACACTTCCCTGTATTGAAATAGGCATTATGCTGAGCATGCTTTCAATGTACAAGTGTGTTCAACATATACCTCCGACAATCCTAAGTTCATTCATCCCGGTCGACCGTGCAAACACATTATTAATCTCTTCAACCACTGGTCAAACACTAGTGATCTCGTGATCGGGGTTCAAGTCCCAGATACATTCAAAGCTGATTTCAACAACAAATCCAAATAATGAAGGGATATTAGAATACCTTGGCAATGATTCGAAAAGTATTGAATACTTTGAGAATGGTTAATGGCTTGGGCTTGCGCAGCATAGATTGAGACGACCTGCATGCTTGTGCAACATCACCCAAATCCCCCTTATACCATCAGAATGTTATAGACATTAAAATACTGATAAACTTAACCAAAAAACAATGTATGAGCATTTAAAATTACCTTGTCCAGCTTCTCAACATGTTCTTGAGACCTCGCAAAAGCGTCTGAAATAGCTTTGATAATGGAACTATCCCCAATTCCGAGCTCCAAGCCCTCGTGGGCAGGACCGAGTCGGTTTGCACGGAGATGAACAGTTGGCAACAAATCGCGGGGCGTGGTGTGCATCACAGTCCTCAACACATTGCACATGATACTGGTTTTTACAGTCCGCTCGGTCTCGTTGGTGATCATGTCAAAAGCAAGGCACAGGAACACAAACGGAACAGGCTCGCCATCGTTCCACCAGGCAACTGCTCTCGGGTCAAATTCGCGGCCCTTCTTCAGCAGAGCCATTCTACTCTTCACTTGAGCGAGCCTCCTCTCCACACTCAAATTCGGAGAACACATTGCCTTTAGACCTTCTTTTCTCTTGCTTGTGTCGATTCACTTCTGGTTCTACAGTATATAATAGGGATTAAAATATTAAATCTAGAGATACTGTATACCTAAATTTAAAAAGCAACGTACGAATGAGGACAATTTAAGAGCAATAATTCCAATAACAAACTATTAGAAAGAAAATAAAATTACATTAATGACACACATATATGTTTTAAAAAATTTCATTAATGACCAACTCAATATTAGAAATCAATCCATACCCAATTGGATGTTAGTCATGAATGGTCAATCGACAGTTCTTAGTCGCTAATGACCATACTCGAGTAGACATTGAACAATGTTCAACTGGATATAGTCTAATATACCCGACGAACATGGATGCAAGCACCATGCACGACTGCTTGTACTGTTGTACATCTCCATGTTAGTCGAGTATGGTTTGGTATACCTGACTAGACATTGCTCAATGTCTAGTAAGGTATACTCAAACAAAATTTAAAAAAAATTGAAGTGTGCTATAATCTAATTTTAAAAACCTACAAATTCACAAAATCCAATTGCAATATGTTTTTAATCGGCAAAAATTGAAGACATCTTACATTACTAACATGTATCAATATTCGGACTCAGGACATCACATGTGTTAAGTGAGCTCCTTACTGCTTAGCCCAACTTGTGTTGGTAATTCCCGGTTGTGTGATTTCAATTCACATACGATTAATTCATAACTCTAAGAAAAACATAATTGTAATCTACAAAAACAAAACACTAATTCATGTAGGGGAAACCGAGTGTAACGTGTGACAATAGTTGATACTATAACAATGAGAAAAACGGGTGCAACGAGGGTCTAAAATGATTATGATAACTAGAGTAATGGTTGTCAGTATCAACCCTCGTTACATTATCAATCATTGTTAAGACTTTTACCCTAAGAGTTGAGTCACAATTTTAGATTGTTAGAATAATCTGATCCCTTATTATAGTAGGTGAAACCGGGTATAACGAGGGTATCAATTGTCATAATCACTCCGGACCCTCGTTACATATAGTTTCAACTATTGTAACGAGTGGTCAGTGATTATGACGACATGAAAGGGTAACTCAACCCTTAGGGTAAAAGTATAACCAAGGTTGATATTGTAATTTGGGGGGGG
>JAYMTP010008192.1:0-10309 GCA_036897365.1 Geranium brycei | reverse complement strand
AAGTGTATGGAATCCATGGTTAATTTCGTATCCGCTGCATGAAATTAATTGTTTTGGAACCCATGGAATTCTTTCAATGCGGCCGTCAGTGGTCTATGATCGTTCTCAGCATCTGGGGGCTGGGTTACCGGTGTTCCGGCGATTGAAAGGGCAGTGTGATTTGGAGGGACGGTGATTTTGCGATGATAAAGTTGGGAGGATATTATTTCGATATCATCTGCGAGGGGAGACGGATCTAGGAGGGGGCCAGCGGGGGTTGGGCAGAGAAGCTCGGTGGAGATCGGTGTAGCGAGAGCAGACGGACCCAGGCAAGGCTTATTAGAGGTATGGCAGGAAAATTCTGGCGATTTGCTTGTTGCGGTTTTGGTTCGTTGATAGGTCGATACTGGGAGGGAACTGGAGTTATCTGACGTCGATGGACAGATTTATGTAAGCATATCGAACCAGGGGGTCTTGGTTTTCTTAAACTTCAATACGTCATCGGAGTATCCCATTTAGCTCGGTATTGGGAGGGATCGGGGGTTCTCTAGCGTCGATAGGCTGATCCTGGTAAGCACAAACAACTTGGAGGACTTGGATTACTAAAGATTCACGACTCCCACATTGATCGTAGGGTTGCGAGGAAGCCCGTTTAATGCGGTTTGCAGTAAGATCATGGGGCTTCTCCATCCGTATGAGGTGGAGGTCATGGCTATGCATGATGCTAACTTGTTCGAGTTGATTGGTTTCCAGGGTTATCATGGAGCCCTGGTTAAAGTATTCTGCAGCGGGATCACGGGGTTTCTCTAGCGATAGGTGCTGCATCCTGTCCACTTTTGGGACAAGTGTTTTTATTTATTTTGTTTATTGCTCTTGTAATTCCATGACTCATAAACTAGTCATGTACGCTTTAACTAACAGTAGCTTGGATCACGGTGAGGGGTTTGTCCCACCATCTATTGTTTCGGTTATCCGACGTCCTATCGGGTTAGTTGCTTAATAATATTCGTGTTTTTCCCTCAAAACAAAAATTAACTCATATTTCAATTATCAAATCTCATATTTCAAAATCCATACGAAAAAAGTTATAACTCATAATTATAAAACTATACCCAAAAAAGTGCATTTACGTGAGAAGGTTATTAAATATTTGTTTTTTAATTTAAAAAAATAGTATGGCCCGAACCGGCCTTGAATCGGACCGAACTGGCCCGAATCGTACCAAACTACCTCGCCTCGCCTAAATCGGGACGCCATGTGTGATTTGGGAGCTCATCGGGTGCCTTTTACATCATTTCATAAATTAATCAAGATAACTAGGATAATCAAGTGTCTAGGAAATTTGATGCGTGAGCATCTTGACATAGTTTTCGATACTTTTTTCTCACACTTTAGCTTATGTTCGCCCTTATTTGGCATTAAGTTACTCTTATTTTGTTTTATCTGCATCTCTATGTATTCATGAATTTTCTAGTGATATTTTGTACGTTTAAGTTAAAAAGAGGAAAATTAAGCAAAAAACAATAAAACAACTTGTGAAGCCCAGGTGAATTTTTCGAAAGGCCTAACTTTTGCATTTGATCTCCGTGCTTTTGCCCCACAATTTATCAAAAATGGACAGATTTGGGAGATCTATAAGTTGGAGAAGAAGACAACTGTTAGATCTACCCCGTCCGTCAAACACGGACGTGTGTGTGTTTTACGAATTTCATAATTTTTCTTATAAATACCTACCTGATTTTAGAATTTAGGGAATGATTCTTGAGAAATTTTTCGACCGCAATGGTGAGATAGAGTCGAAATTATGAGGGAGGAGCAATAGACAACAAGGATTCAAGTATTCTATGGGTAATCGATTGCGAATAATAAAGTTATCATCAAAAGGTGTTTTCTTCTCTTATCTAATATTTATTGTTGTGATTGATGGCATGAATATTGATACAGCGTGTACATATTACCTTTGATTTGGGACATGGGTTGAATTGGCAGTGTAGAGATGCTTTAATCGGTTAGACATGCATATAGCATCGAGCAGGGAGTTTTCAATTAATTGATCCTAATGTTTTATTTCCTTAATTGCTTTGATAATTTATATAGTCTATGAGTCTATGTCTACCAAAGTCGTGATTCATAGGCGAGGCTCCCCGGCGAAGTAGGAGAATCGGCGCTCCATTGACTTCCGCTACGCCGCTTCCCTCGATGTCTTTTGGAAAATAAACGGATAGAGAGAGTTGAAAAGCAGCCACCTGTCGCATTGGTGACGCGTTCTCCACTATTGTGTCCACGTGGTGACTTGCTACAGGTTGTTTTCAACGGCCGCACATGGGTATCACATTCTTCAAGCGCGGCGGCTACGCACTCCTATTTTCCCCTTTTTCTATATATATTTTATAATTACTTTCATAATCTTCATTTTAAAGTTAAAATTATTATTATGTTGACACTCCATTTTCATTTCGATGGGAAATCCTTTTGTTAAATTTCTTATAATTTAATATAAAATTAAATTCGTGTAACAAATTTAGGATTATTATATATCGAAATTTAATATTTTTTTGATCAATTGAGACGAGAACAAGTATATATTATAAAAATATACATTAACTTCACCTTATTGTCATTCTTGTGGAGTGGAGTGGACAGTGGAGGGGACCATCCCAACCCAACCTGACAAAAGCCTCATATCTATATTCTCAATCTCCAACTTATTGACCAGTGAGTATCTTAAACCTTTGAGGGATTGTGCTTGAATTGATTCTGTTTATTATTAATTTAATTATTATATTTATATTAAATATTAATTAAGTAGGTTTAAATTTTAATTAGTACGCTCTTGCATAATGAAGCACATTAATTAATTTGTTAAAAAATATTCAAAATGAGAATTAATTAAATAAATTGAATTGAATTTTCATATTTATTTTTTCAAGTCAAAATCAAAGCTTAACTTCTAAACTCAATTATTATCCGGGACTAATTTATGCTAAACAAAATTTTAAAATTGATGATAACTATGTTCAATCTGACTCAATTATAAAATTTAGATAATTTCATATAATTTTTTACTGTTTACAAAAACCAAATATTGCATTATAATTTTTGACTTATAAGTGTCCTAGAAAGTCGGTAGGCGATAGTCGAACGGAGAGCACATTTCAAGGACGAATTATGAAATAACCAAAAAATAAATCGGACTAGGATTAATCAGAAAATATAGAGGATTATTCAGGAGTAATCATGAATTAATTAGAGATTAATTGAAAAATCAAGAATTTTAGCACACTACTATTCTATTTTATTTATATTTCATCATATTCTATATATTTTCTAAAATCCTCATTTTTCCGTTCGCTTTAGGCTTCAATGTAGGTTGGGACGGCCCCTGTCCCATTCCCCAAATCACAAGATTTTTCCCGCTACGTCTCCCGCCCCTATTGAGTCGAGGAATTTCCGTTACCCAAACCTGCTGATGTGGATCTATTCGGTGCCCATATCGACACCTATATACTCAAATTTAGTGTCGAATTTCCCTCGTTATGTGGCTATTTAGAGTCTTTTTGTACCACTTTACACCTTGGAGCGAAACAGACTAGTATCGCAGCAGATTTTTCAGAGAGCACAACTTTATCATAATTAATCCGATGTGACCCAAAGTTATATCAAATCAAATATAACCGTTGATCTACCACTCTCTAGAAGAAAGTTTTCTCTAATTCTAATGAGAAATAGCTCAAAAATACATTTAAAGGTAGCACCAAAACATAAAATCTGCAGTCTCAAGATTGCAGACCAGCAAACTTAAGAGCGTCATAACTTCTATATTCGAAGTCCAAATCAAGCAAATGTTATCTCTAAATTGAAGAGGACGAAACGAGCTTCAATTATCGTGAAGGAAGTTTTTGCATTGGAGGTCCGGAAAAGGTCGAAAAAGAGCAGAAAACTTGCGAGCGCCATAACTTTTACATTCGAACTCCGATTTGGGACCATAATATGTTGATTTGAAGGGAATTCGATGATCTACACTCTGGAGAGATATGACGATCCATGTGACGATTGTCACACAAAACGTCACATGTAAAAAAAAGATAGATCCTTGTGACGTTAGTATGACGATTGTGTGACGTTGATATGACGAATGTCACATGACATGTGAGGATCATCACATCAACTTCGCAGGCCCGAAAATCAGCTATAAAACCCAAATTTTAGCCCTAGTTCGAGGATGGATTAGTTTTTACTTCACCAGCTTCGAGCCACCACTTCCAAAGAGAGTTTCCAGTGCCCAAGCCCTCCCTTGGAGCTATCTTTGGTTGGTAAAAACATATGCAATTGTCTTTTAGACCCTAGGTCATGGGTGGTAGACCTTATGACGACTTAACGCTATGACAATTTTAGATTTTCATTTAATTGATGCATGATGAATTTACTCTGCTTTGTGGTTATTCTATGGACATTGAATTGAATGTTTCATGTTTATACTTTGAGTTCGAGATTAGCTCCGAGAGGTATCGTTAAGAACGGATTTAAGTAGGGTCGAGAGATCGGTTTCCTGGAGTCGATGTCTCGGTTCGAAAAATTGTGGTGCTTATTGCTGTGGAGGGTCGAACATATGCAAGTTTGTTTGAATTTATTTTGTGCTTCACTTTGAATGCCAAAGTCGCTACTTAGGGTTCAACCTTTTAATTCCCGATCGACGCTGAGAGGTGGGATTGGGAGTTGACATAAATAAATTGTGAGAGATCAGTCTCCTAGAGTCTTTCTCTTAGTACGAATATTGTTGAACTTAAAGTTGTTGAAGACCGGTTATAAACAATCCCGAGAGGGTCATCAGTCTGATATTAGGCATTGCCCAAAGTCGAGAGACGGGTAATGTAATTAAAACATAAGGCATATGAATTGCATGTGTAAGACTTCATTATCTATTAGTTATGGGAGAGTTGTTGGTTTAGTGCCCTTGGTTGTTTGAATTCTTGTGTGCATCCCTCCGCTTAATTCTTTTGCACTTCATTAGTTACCTTTTAAACCGAAACATCCTAAAAATTATTGGTGTTTTTACTTTATTGTTTTGTTTGTGTCGGGAAAGAGAGCACAAAATGTCCAAGTATAAGACCCCTATTTGGTCTTTGTGGATTCGACCTGGATTTCAGCCGAAATATAAATTTACTTGATAATTATCGCGTCTGGTGTGCGTGCTTCTCGGTCCATCAAGTTGGCGTCGTTGTCGGGGACCAAACGGTATTATTTGGATTTATTGTGTTTTCTTTGCCTTATGTCAAAAGTTCCCTGAATATCATTTACATTGTATCTTGCTTGCGTGCGGTTATTGCACTTGTGCTCTAACTCTCTTTCTCTAGTGTTGTTAATATTTCTTGAATTCTAACTAGGTTCGAGGAGGCAACGGGAGAGAGCAAATCGAAACGGGCTAGTATCGTAACAGGTTTTTCAAAGAGCACAACTTTCTCATATTTAATCCGATGTGACCTAAAGTTACATCAAATCAAAGATAACCTGGTGATCTATGACTCTCTAGAAGGAAGTTCTCTAGTTCTAATGGGAAGGAGCTCAAAAATATATTCAAAGGCAAAAACCAAACAGAAAATCTGCAGTCTCAGGATTGCAGACCAGCAAAGTTGCGAGCGCCATAACTTCCACATCCGAAGTCCAAATCGAACAAATGTTATCTCTAAATTGAAGAGGATAAAACGAGCTTCAATTCTAATGAAGGAAGTTTTCGCATTGAAGGTCCGGAAGAGATCAAAAAAGGGAAGAAAACTTGAGAGTACCATAACTTTCACATCCGAACTCCGCTTTGGGCCCATAATATGTCGTTTTGAAGGGAATTAGATGGTCTACTTTATGGAAAGATGTGACGATCCATGTGATGAACGTCATACAAAACATCACATGTCCAAAAAGGCAGAAACTTGTGAGGTTAGTGTTACGATTGTGTGACGTTGATGTGTGGAGCGTCACATGACATTTGAGGATCGTCACATCGACTTTTTCAGGCCCGGAAATCAGCTATAAAACGCAAATTTCAGCCCTAATTCGAGGATGGATCAGTTCTTACTTCACCAGCTCTGAGCCACCATATCCACAGAGAGTTTCCAGCGCCCAAGCACTCCCTTGGAGGCCATCTTTGGTGTTCCAAGGGAGGGGCTCTATTACCACCACCACATGACGAAGCAAAGGAGGCATGAAGCTACAAGGGAGACTGAGATTAGAGAGTTTGTGCGCTCCCACATTCTTTGTGGATGTTGGGTTTGTTTATTCTATTTCCCGCTCTTGAATCTTGTAATCTCTTGTTACCGAATGTTGAACACCATGATTTGGGCTAAAAACCCTAGGTCATGGGTTGTAGGCCTTATGACGACTTAACGCTATGCCAATTTTAGATTTTCAGTTAATTGATGCATGTTGAATTTGCTCTACTTTGTGCTTATTCTATGGACGTTAAATTGAATGTTTGATGTTTATACTTTCAGTTCGAGATCAGCTACGAGAGGTGTGGTTAAGAATGAATCTAAGTAGAGTCGAGAGGTCGGTCTCCTGGAGTCGATGTCTCGGTTCAAAAATTGTTGTGCTTATTGCTGTGGAGGGTCGAATATAATTCCCGAGTGGGTTTTTCGACCCGAAATTAGGCGTTACTCAATGCCGAGAGCCGAGTAACGTATTTATAACATAAGCCAATTTATGCATGTTTGAGTAATTGAATGAATGAACTTTGAATTGCGGACATCTTGTGGTTGATTGGTGTATTATTTCTGACATATGCAAGTTTGTTTGAATTTATTTTGTGCTTTACTTTGAATGTTAAGGTCGCTACTAAAGGGTATTTTAGTCATTTCACAAGCTATTAAAAACTAACGGAAATAGATGGAGAGGTGCAAAGTGAAAAAAACACAATTCTTAGGTACCCGCCCAGACAAAAATAATTTATAGATGTACCCACCTGAAAAGCAGTCAATTCTTAAATTATCCACCGGATAATATCCCTAGTTTTAACAAGTGTTTTTTGATAATTGCTTATGTATGTGCACTCTTTAGCGTCTGCGTTGTCTTTATTTTTTGTTTTAGAACATTTATACTATAATAATATTTCTTTTTGTTGTTGATAAAAAATATAGGCATGAAAATATTTTCTTAGAAAAATATGAAAGATATTAGTTGATATGAAGTGAAGTGAAACGAAACAAAACAACCTAATTAAAATAATTGATATATTTGAGAATCAAAACAAATTCGGCAATGTATGAAATCCATAAATTGGTCCAAATTCCTCCATTCCACTGCCAAACAAGATATCTGTTGAGAAAAACAACATATTTCTTTTGTTATGGCACAAAAATATCTGCCACTTTCTTTCTTTTTGCAAATTCTTTTGTGACATTATATATCGAAAAGAAGAATGCTATGCTAAAATTAGTTAATATTATTTTTTCCTTATATTTATATTTGTATTAATTTATTATGTCAAATTTTTAAATAGTTTACTAAAAAGACTTAAGTATTTAGTAAAAAAAACACTTACATATATGTTCTGATTAAGATTTCTTGTTCATAAACTACACAATTATTATATTATTATATGCTAATTGAATTGATGTGACGCGACAAATCTGAAGGCTAAGACAACGCCTTGCATTTGTCACTAATCTACACAATTATTATATGCTAATTGAATTGACGTGGCGCCTTGCATTTGCCACTAATCCACACAATTATTATATGCTAATTGAATTGATGTGACACAACAAATCTTCGCGGTCTATAATGGACTATATTCAACAAAAACTTAAAATATTTTTATTTGACTAAGCAATAATATTATTTGAAATTTGCAATGTTATTATAACGTCACCTTCTTCTAAAAATTAAAAAATGTTTTATATTTTCGGAGACTTAAAAATTCAATATATATTTTATTCTCAATTATCTAAAGATAATTTAGACATTTAATACTTGTGATCAAAAGGATACAAAACTAAAATTTACTAATATCGCCAACAACCATCACTTTATCACAGTGGCTGCTTGTATTTTTTCTTTCACACTCAAATTTGAAGTACTGTAATTTTATTGACATTCTGTATAGTTCTCATCCAGTAATAAAACATATAAATACAACGAGTGACATAAACTACAAACACATAAGGGGCGAAATAAGCTTAACTGAAACAAAGAGAATTTCCAGACATGAAGTTGTCTGGCATGAAAATCACGACGAACTCGGCATCTCTCTCATCCCGAGTTCGCTTGATTCGATGAAACACCACCAATTCACCATAGATAGGAACTAAATTCAGCGCATTCGAGTTTTGCGAAAGTGTTCTTTCGTATAAATTATGTGTTCAAAGAGACAAACTATTCATAGTAATTTTATGGTAAAATCAATGACCCATTCTTCGACGATGTTTTTAAGAAATAGAAGTCACCGTATTTTCTTTCATTAATTTTTATTGACATTGAAAAAATTAAATAATCGTAAATAACAACATAACATGTTTTGAATTATAGGATAGTAACGTAATTTAAGTTTAAAATACACCTATTAAACCTTGATGTAAACATTTTTACAAAAAGCAAATAGAATAAAGTATCAATATAAATTTATGGGGCCGATTTGGGGATGGAGTTGCCCAAAACCCCATATTTAACACACAAAAAACTTGATTTTTCTAATGGTTAAATGATCTAATTATTACTTTGATGATAGAGGTTCAAATTTGATGATAAATTATTACATAATGGGACGTACTCTCCGGTTCTCAATTTTTGAAAACCGAAACCATTACATAATGGGACGGCTATGTTCTGGAACCATTTATCCGGTTTGGATTTTCGATTTTACTTATTAGAACCGGTTGATTCTTTATTTTTGTTAATTATGTGGTTTAAGGTGCGGTTTAAGGTCCAAATTAGACGATTTTAATTCAAAATTTAGTCAAAAAACATGAAATTTATAATTATTAAAAATTAAAACAAATAAAAACATTAAGACTTAATTATTAAACGCAATCGAATTATAAAATTTGCAAATAAATTACTAATAAAAGATAAGTAATATATATATTTCCCGGTTCATTCTTCGGTTGATGTACACTATCTCTATGATTCATATAAATTGATCGTGGTTTGATGAATGTTTAGTATACTAGTCCGGTTCCGGATACCTGCCGGTTCTATATTTGAAGAACCGAAACCAAACTAAAAATCTATGGTTCTTTCATTTTTAGAACTAGAACCAAAATCGTTATCTGCGGTTTCCGGTGCTTTGATTTCGATTCTGGTTCGATCTTCGGTTCCGGGTCCAAAGTCTCCACCCCTAAACAAATCCACGCTAAAAGTTGATATGTATAAAATAGCTTAAATATGACTTAGGTCTAATTTAAATTATGAGTGAGAAACTAATTATGGGAGATATTTATTAGATTATTTATAAGAAACGGTAGACGTTAGTAGAGTGAACGATTTTATAAAAATCAGCTGAAGAATAATCAAAATAAATTGAAAGTGGTCGGATAAGTTAATTTAAAAAAAACTGCTCAATAATTATTTATAAATAAATATTTCATCAATTGATGGGTTATAATTACCCAATATTTAATTATTTATACTCAACGAATTCATCATGACATGTATTTATTACAATTATACACCTGAATATAAAACGTAAGCCAAATTGTCGTCATAAGTATGAATGTTATTATCGTCTGTTTCAAATTATAATATAATAGACTTGTTGTTTGAAATGTTCATTGGTCACATCCCTAGCTGGTTAGGAACAGTCCATAAATTAAAGTCGAATCACAACATGCAATATTTAATCAATTTTATTCATTTTCAAAGGTCAGCAGAATTTTAAAAATATAATTTAATCAATAGTTTCCTGTAATAAATAGAAAATATAATAATGTTTAGTGTTTTCTGTTGAACAAAATCTACCAAATGATCGCTTCAACCCAATACTTCATATATTCTTTTGGCTACGCCATTTTCATACATCTCTTTCTACAGTAATTAAATCTGTATACAAGTAATGAAATTATATCAAATTGTTGACCACAAATTATTGAGATTCATTGAACTATATACCTTGCATATGCATAAAATATAGTGGGAGAGGCCTCTAGTTCTAACATTTTATAAAATTTTAAATAATTACAGTAACTTATCTCAATTTTTTATTCATAAAGAATTTTGTTTTTAGCATGCACCCAAACACGGGTTATTTTATAGGAAAAGTACAGATAGCTACACCCAATATAAATCAAAAGACGCCTAACTACACCCATATTCAAAAGTGGACACCTAACTACACCCAACAATC
>JAYMTP010008191.1:0-10310 GCA_036897365.1 Geranium brycei | reverse complement strand
TTGAACTGTGCTCTATCCAAGTGTCTGTCACAACGTCACAAACATTGTGCCAGACATTGTGTGCCTAATCCGAATTTACATAGTCAAAAAAAGAATCCCACCTAACTATTTATACAATCACAAAATAGGGTCAAAACATGTATTTTTAAAGAGAAACAAGTTTTTCGTGAAATCGCGACCATGTGTAACGGGTTAAGGGTCTTGACATAGAGTCGTTACTCTAAGTTGGGCATCTCCACAATCATCTAGGTGAAGTCACGGGCCTAATTCACGGGTCAGGGGTCGTGACTCAGGGTCATTACTTGTCTTGGCTATTTTCAGGAGTTGCAATGTCTCATGTGTGTCTGACCACACAAACTGTGTGCTTGTTACTACTCGGAGTCATGACCTAGAGACTAGTGGAATGGAGTCGTGACTTTCCTTGATCTTAGCTCGCTTCAGCTCGTGATTTCACCCTTCTAGCCTCTTCCGTGGCCTCTTTATTCTGCCTCTCATCGGTCTATATCATGACCCTAGAGTCGTGATTTGGACCTGTGACTCTTACTTTTGCACCTGTTTGGTCATTTTTCCCTTTCGCGCCTTTTGGTCTCGTTTTCACTCTAAACACAACTGCTTTTCTAGCAAATTAACCCAAGAGCATCTCCAATGTGGCTCCCTACAATAGCTAAAAAGCTACTGTATAGAGTGAGAATAGAAAAAATGGACTCCAATGGGGCTCCCCACATGACTCTACAATAGGGAGCAACCCACATTTTTTTTCTCTCTCCATACACGTAGGGAGTTCCCCACATTTTCTCTCCTACTACTTTATTACTTTTTAGTCTAGTTTATCTCACTTTATACTCTCTCATACATAACATTTTGTAATTAAAGAGTATAAAATATTAATAAATAATATATGTAGTTTAAATATAGAGAGTATGATTGAAGTTGAACATAAACAATTGCCTCCTACTCTTATTCCAATGCAAATCACTCCCTACATTAGTTTAAGTGTAGGGAGTAACATTGGAGATGCTCTAACACCCGAATAGAGCTGAAATGTTATAAAATAAATGAAAACATAACTAAAACCAAGATGAAATTGGGATTAAATATGTATATTTGACTCGTGAGGAGACAAAGAATTCTCCCTTATCAGAAAGGATGAATATGTAAAATGAACCCACTTTGGATGTTGACAATGATATCAACTTTATCATTGAGCGACACAAAAAGGTGCACGACTTTAGGGTATTATGGGAATTTGAGAGTTTTAAGTTCAAAGTGATTGAATAATTCTCATTGAGTTTCAAATATTTTAGCTAAATTAAATAATTGAATTGGTCACATTGAGATTTATTAATAAGGATAATTTGACATACATCCCATCAAGTTTACGCGGTTCTCAATTACATCCCGAAACATAAAAGCGTTTTGTGAAACCCTCAAAGTTATCTAAAGTCTCAGATCGCCCCTCTCCGTTAACTTTTTGAAGAAAAGACGAAAATATATTATATTTGAAAAATATTTTTAACTTGATTTTTATGAAATAAATAATAATAAATTGATTTTAAAATGAAAAATCGTTTGTTATAAGGTAAATGACATTCATTTTTTTATCAAAAAACATTTTTAATACACGTGTAAATGACGTATATATAATCATTAGGATGGAGTTGTCATTTATAAGAAATCTCTCCACAACCTAGAATTGAATTCATCGTATATAACACACGTTGACATTATCTTGGTAGTTGCTTAATTAGCTCACAACATTCATATACATATAGACAATATGATGACTAGGTTTGACCATAAACCACCAAAGTCAGAAGAAGTGAGTGCGATTTATTTCCTTTTCTTTTGGGTTGCAGTTTATATTGCTGTCGGTCCATCCACTTGAAACTCATGCTACTAATTCTATTTATTTATTTCTACCAACATGATTATTATTTCTGCATGTAGCTTCCTCTCTGATTTTACTATATTACCCTTCAACTTTGCATTTTATTTAATACTTCTTGCAGAGGCCCTTGGTTGTTGTATTGTATTCTTCAATTTGTTTCTGTGCTAGTCAACGATTGAAGGCCGAGGAATAAATGATTCGGTCAAATCATGTATATCCACATGGAATGAATGAATGTGATGTCCTTTTTGGTAACTTCACTAATTTCCAAATTTCAGTGCCTCGGTAGTTTAGTGATGCACTTGGAGTTTGACTCAATGCACTTACAGCTAATTATTTTTTCAAGGATAAATTCCACATTTATTTACTATCCTCGCTTTTTTTTAATCCAAGCATTTCATTCATTTATACATGTTGAATGAGATAATTCCCACACATATAGACTGAGTGTACGCAGGATACAGTTAGTATAATGTAGATTCACAACCTCCACATCGACTGAATGGAGAAACCCCGTAATCCCACTGCAGAATGCATTAAACAAGTTTCGTTGATCAATGCTACAATCAATATTCATACTCCAACACTAGTGGTTAACACTAACAACCCAAACAACTAACAAACAACACAACAAACACAAATGGCTGATAAACAACACAACATAGAGGACTAAATACAATAAAGTTCTTCCGAATACCATATAGTTATTGTTAACGCCTGGTGTAGCCCTTTCTGACTTTATATGATGACTTGCTATACAATGCATAACTAATTCTTTTGCACTCCATCAATTGACGTGATTCAAACTTTTGTGATGAGACTCCTAATGTAAGCATATACAAGAATAAGTAATAAATTTGAATAAAACATCAACAAATTAGGAAAATTACGAATAGTAAAAATTAACAATCATCCTTTTACCCTTCATTAGTGGTGCAAACAAGCCCAATTGAGCCTCAATTTGAAAGGGCAAGGCTCGACTCGTGAAAAAATCCTCGGCTCAAGCTCGGGTAGGGCTCGAACGAGATTATACAACTAAACTCAATCTCAAGCTCGGCTCAAAAAAATATATACAAGTTTGAGTTCGGCTCAGTTCGAGCTCTGTTTGCCTAATATTCAATAAAAAGAGTTCATTAAAATTTAAAATGTAAATCTAATAAAATATATATTGTTAAGAGTCCCAAAAAGTGACTTGTCGGGATATTCGAAGACGATTGGAAATAGGATTTCAACATCTCCACCCCTTGTGTTCGATCTCATACCTAATAAAGCAGCAAAGACACGCACGATAGTCAAGTTTTGTACGTTCGTGGGGTTGCTGCTGAACAACACAGGCATACCCAAAGGTATGAAGAATGTCATAGTTAGGAGGACAATCATAGAGGCATTTGTAAGGGGTTTTATTACCTATGATAGAAGAGGGAACCCGATTTATAGTGTAAAAAGATGTGAGGGCAGCTTCACCCGAAAACTGTTCAGGGCAGGCCGCAGAGACGACCAAAGTGCAAACAGAGTCAAGAATAAGACAGTGTTTGCTTTCAGCCCGACCATTTTGTTCAGATGTACTTGGGAAAGACCTTTGCATAACAGTTCCATGAGAGGCTAGAAATTAAGAAATGATGATTTCTTCAATTCTGCCGCATTATCAATATGAAAGATTTTGATAACTTTTGAAAACTGAATCTGAATCATGTTCAAGAATTCATAATAAACACCATTTAGGTTAGATTTATTATGCATCAAGTAAATCTAGGTAAAACGAGTACAATCATCAACAAATATGACAAAGTAACGTGCACCACCCATAAAATGAGTAAGCGACGGTGCCCACAAGTCAGAGTGAATTAAATCAAAAGGTGCAGATGAACGTGACTCGTTTGTAGAAAAAGGAAGTTTATGATGTTTACCGAGTTGACACAAAACACAATCACTGATATTTGGGTTGAGAAAAATGATGCTCGAGACGAGAATGCCAACGATCAACAGAGACAACAGTACCACACTGATGTGATATGGATGGTGGGAGTCGTAAGTATGTGAGCTCAATCAGGTGACCCGTCTTATGCCCCTAATACCCTGTTAGTCCTGAAGTAATCTGTTAATCTTATCTCTGTGGGTCAGCTTTGTGATATGGGTCTTGACGTAAATTTTGGGGCTTCTGACATGGTATAAGTGCATGGTTATATCTTGCACGTGACCTCTATATGTGCTCGAACCGAAAAAGCATCACTTTTCAGCTCTTTTTCCTCCCACTTTTGACTTGTTTTGTCCCACTCGGGTACACTTTACCCTTGTTTTAGACCTATTTTACCTCACGGGTCTCTTGAGAGAATATTGCCGATTTTGTGTCCTTTTGACCATTTTTTGGAGATGTTTTGAAGATCACTCATGAAGACACTAACCGCTCCCGTGGCCAACGCGAAGAAGTCACCGTGGGCGCACCTGATGGAACTCAAGCCTATGCCTGAAGACCAAAAAGAAATCCACCGGGGTCACCCGACCACGGGACCGTATAAATTACGACCCTGAGTTTATATCAAACCCAAAGGGACAAGGTGGCTACTCTCGTTTACCAAATTCTAATCACCCGAACTGAGTCTCGTGACTAATCTTGGTCGGTCGAAGAAGTGATTGTGGTCACGGACTTGGCCACAGGTCGTGGTCCTGGATAATGGCCTCGGTCGAGCACGGAGATGAACACGGGACCGTGTTCAAGACTCCAAGCTCCCGTGTTCATCTCCGTGCTCGACCGAGTCCATGGTCGAGGACCACAACCCGTGGCCAAGTCTGTGACCATGATCACTTCTTCGACCGACCAAGATTAGTCACGAGATTCGGTTCGGGTGATTAGAATTTGGTAAACGAGAGTAGCCACCTTGTCCCTTTGGTTTTGATATAAACTCAGGGTCGTAATTTACTTTCCTGAATTACTTGCGACCGATACACTGCCGACACGTGTCGTGGATTACACTCGCACATTTTTGCGGGTGCGATTTCGGTGCGTCAATATGGCATCTGTTTTGCTCTTCAAGCCTGTGGATCGGAGGGCGTCCATTCTGTACCTGCGCCCCGCTCGTCTATTTCCACGTGTATTTCGAACCGACTTGAACGTGAGTGAGGGTGTTAGAGTCTCACATCTGAAAGATGTGAATCTGTTCACCAACTTATATAAGAATCTGGGCCTACTCTTATCAGTTTAATCTTCTGACATATATAATTGATTAAATACTAAACGAGCAAACTCGAGATCGGGTCGAAACGATTCACCTCATTTAATTTCATTATAAATATTTATCAAACGCTAAAAACATATTAATTAAATATATAATTAATTAAAGGTTAAACGAGCTGGCTGACAAGATTAACGAGCCTTAGAATGAGCTACTAGCTTGAAACAATATGATCGGTTGACTATGCTGACAATCGTAGTCTAGTTACCCCTAAAGTATTACACAACAGTTCACCTCTATCGTGCCCAATCGTAGTACAGATGCTAGAACGAGTATGGACCAATTACCATAAACAAGAGAGGAATCGAAGGGAGGATTCGGTCAAAATCTCATAAGGAAGATGAACTCTATACGAACGTAGCTTGAAATCGAACTTTGTTTGCACACAGAAGTCAAAAAAATTGAGAATAAAAATTGTATAGTTTCTTGGAGTTTCGCAATTATTATATGCCCACAAAATGCATGACATCATCATCCCACGAATCGGAAGCGTGACTTCTTCGTCCGCAACCACAAATCAAACCAATTCAATACGTTTTGAAAAATAATTATGCAATTATTACTTTTGGTAAGAAAAATAAAGTATTTTTTCCAAAATGAATATTTATTTTGCACCACAAGTGATTTACCCGTACATGGCCTGAGCTCGAGCCGAGCCGGACAGACGGTAGCGGCAACGCATGCGTGTACACACGTGTTCATTTAGCATAAGCATCAGTTTACCCATATATATCATTAACATTGGTGAAGCATGTAACAAGAGCAACAACACTTACTTGGGGAAATGGCACGCTCAGGCTTTTGAATTGCGTCGAACTAGGCCGAACAAGCCATTATCCAACCTGGAGAATGGAGAAGGAGATGGAGAAATAATATCGACGTCGGCAACTTCGGTAGAATCTAAAGTTTACGAAATCTCTTTAATTTTTGGGGAGAAGGTTGATGTCAACAAGCAAACGACAATCCTCCCTTTTATCAACAATATTACATGAAAATCCTATCTAGTACGTAGTCTAGTGTCTGTCCAAGATTTGAACTCAGGATCTCACATATTATATGAGCTCTTTACACTTGACCCAACTTGTGTTGGTACTGACGACAACCCTCCTATTTGTAGTTTTGAAAAAAATTTATTTGTAACAAAAAGTGTAATAACGAGTATTTTAGACTTTTTAGTTATTTCCTGCAAAAATCAAATGAGTGACGGTGCAACAAAAACGAAACATAACCATTGTTATTTAGTATATACAGTTGAAATTTATTAGCGATGTTAATTATAAGTTATTTCCCTTCAAAATTTAATACTTAGTTTACTTAATATTCTTAAATCATGAATTATATTAATACATTGTTAAAAATTAAAAATGTCATACTATAATTTATATTTAACTTTGAATAATAATTATGTGATTACTTTTCAGAAAATGAATGTTATCCCCTAAGTTAATTTAACAATTTATTGTGAATAAAAATATATTGAGTAATTCATTATATATTAATTAAAGATATAATAATAGATAAAATAATGGATTGTTTTCCCTGGATTGTATCCCTAAATATAACAAATAGAGAGAATAATTTACTTCATTTTATAATAAGAAATATTTGTTGAGCTGTAACATTAAATATCAACACATTTCTTTAGAATAATTCAATATTATATTTATAATAAATAATAAAATCAAACAATCAAGTAAATAATTTATTTTATCATAAAAATAATAAAATATATATTTGTTTTGGCGTTCTTGATGAAACGAAGAAAAAAATAGTCCTGAAATGTTATTGTTTTAATGTTGAATCATTACTAAAGTAGAGTTAAACAATAGTTTCAGAGTTGGTGGAAGGGAGATAAATAACTGCTTCCCTAAAAGTGTGTTACAAACGTGAAGTTTGAGAAAAAAACTTTGTATATTTTGAGAATATATATTTATTTGAGATTATAAGAAAAAAATAGATGGTGTCACTTTTATCCAAAATCGAAATCAAATAAGCACATACCATTGTAGAAGAGACCAATCACTGTCAATGGATATTGGGCAAAATCCTCCACTTTTGTTGGCTTTCTTTTGGAATGGAATAGGAAACACATATATACTTGTACGGTATATATCTGTTGCAGCCTAAAATCTCCATTGTGGCTCTACATAGATTTCTTTCTTACACTCATTGATAAAAAGTAAAATGGAACAGTAAATCAATTCACAACAATCTAATCATAATTCATCTCATTCAAATCATGAACTGCAATTTCATTCACAAGAGTAAAAAATAAAATTGTGTGACAACTTTGGATCTGAGCCATACTTCAGACTTCAGTCCATGATTAAAGCAGCCATATTATATCTAGCAATTATTATTGATTTTGTCAATCCTAAATTAGATTTTAAATGCTCTATGAAATATTATTATTGTAAAAATTTTTTATTTATAGACTTTTAGTAGCTCTCAAATTAGATTCATGTTTTAGTTTAGTATTAAAGGAAACACTGATATAAAATAAAAGTGATGTGATTTGGTAGACTTGTTTAAATCCGCGGACCACAAAAAAATATTAGAGTTGTAAATGAAAAAATAAATAAATAAGTGAGACACAAAGATTACAATTGGTTTTGGATTGGAATTTTCTTGAAATGAAATGGAATAAAAATTAATATAAAATAAATCCTTTGTATAAATTATTCTAAATCATAAATGGTCTTAACCAAGTGTCCTTAGTGTTAGTGATTTTATTTCCTTTCTGATATCCTAGTCAGTTGTTTGTGTGTTTGTGTTTGAATAAGTTCTACTTATTGCAGTTGGTATGAAGTGGATTCGGTTTGATTGCGAGGTTTCTCCAGCCGAAGTGACTTTGATAATTAAAAAAATGAAAACTCATATAATTTTTGGTTAAGACTTTTTGGTGAACTACATTAGAGGATGATACACAGGGTGAGTGAGAAATTGTAGAAAAAAGAAAAGGGTAAACTAAAAAGTAGGAAAACAGGGGATCTTGCTTTTTGTGCTCCTTTATTCTGTATAGCATTGTGTGGCAGATTTTATAATTCAAGTGGGCCTCTTTCTTGCACTACAAATTCACTCCCTCCTTCCTCTCCGTTCCTCATTCCTCTTCACTTTCACTTGTCTTCACTCACTATTCTCTCCCTCTTTCTTCTCTCCTTCACATCATTCAATGGCTACCATTGTCTGTCAGAATCTACAGTCATGTCTGGAGTCTCAGCTGACCGAGTCCCGCACTCTCCGCCTCAAGCTCTCCTCCCCCAAGCCCCTCCTGTCCTCCCAACCCCTCGAATTGGCCATCAAATCTTGTTTCTTGCCCCCCAAGGAACCCAAACTCACAAAACCTGAAACAGTTTCTGGTGGGTGGAGCTCTCTCCAGTTTCCGGAGAAGCCGAAAGAGAAAGAAGAGGTCTATGTCCATCCTCTGCTGAAGCGCCCTCTCTCTCGCCACAGCCTGGAAATGTGCACGGAGAACCTTGGCAGCGAGACGGGCTCCGACGACGGGGTCTTCTCCATCCCTTTTTACTCTGAGTCTCCCAGGAAGCAGCGACAGGTTTCGGGCAGGACGGGAGCTGCGGGGCGCAGTCTCCCTCCTCCCTTGACTACGATAAGCGGATCCGAATGCGTACGGATCGAAACCCGCCGCGAGGGAGGGAGGATGGTGATGGAGGCCGTCAAGGGACCCTCCACCCAGACTTTCTTCCGCTCCGAGAGGACCCATGGCCGCCTCCGCCTCTACATTTGCTCAAACTCCGATCCCAGTCTTGCGTCTCAAGAAACCCAAAAACAAGATAATGATATTGATTGCAAAAGAGAAGATTTTGAGATCGACCCACTTCATGAAAATGAAAATCTGGACGAAGGAACGGAGAAGGACGAAGAAGAAAGGGGCGTGTGGTCGGTGAGTGGCGGTGAGGGTGTTGATGGAAATAATTTGAAATTCAGGGGTAAAATGGGAAATGAGGTGTTGCAGATCCCAAGCAGGTGCAAAGAAGGTTGTGAGAAATGGGAGGCCTGTAGGGCGGTCACTACTTCCTAAAGCCTTGTTTTGTTTTGTTTCAATCTCGGTTACATTTGTTTTCATATGTTTTTTTTTTGGATTTTGGTTTGGTTGACATGACATCCAGTGAATCTTGGTGTGACTCATATTTCATTTTTGCCAAGGGAATTCCACTCATTTCACATCTTTCAAGCTGTTCGCAAATTTAACTAACAATCAAGACAAAAAAATACCCTCTAAATTACAATCAACATGTTAAAAAACAACTATTCATTTATATCCAACTATGACGTCCTGGACATGTTTCACTACCCAGCGAGTTTCGCCCAAGCTCATTCTCCCCTCGACGAGCGAGGCCTACACCCTCGCCATCCCAATCATCGCGATCTCGTCCGACGTCCCAGAAAGAAATTCCGACGACAGACGAACTCTGGAGCTCCCCAGCCCAGCACCACCGACGCACTTCTTGCTTCAATCGAACCGAAACATACCGACAACGAGCCGGCTTGCCAACGCTGAACCAAGTAGCCAAGACTGCCCCACGAAGAATGCACGACCGAGGCACCACCCCGGGGCCGGCCAAACAAACGCTGGCCCGCCACCGAGAGGGCCTGCGACTCCCACAGGATATGGGGGCGTGGTCACCCTTGCTTCGTGGCTAAGCTATGCCACATCATCGCTCTCTACTGTAAGGAGACTTACCCTATTTCAGCTAGAGGCACTTGATCAAGATCGACAGATAGGATTCGCCTGCTTGGAGCAAAAGATAAGATTTTCTAGGAGAGCAGAGAAGTCTCTACCATTGTTCATAGGCCAACCTGGTCGCCGGAAGTATTTCCCGACAAATAAAATAGGTCTGACCTGCCCTTCTCCGTAGAGGGCCGGGCGGCCCCCGGTCCTTAAAAATCGTCTCTCATCTTTTCGCTTTCTTGCTTTCTTGATCTAAGTTCTCCGACATGCTAACTCTCTGCGCGCTCCAATAGGCTTGTTTCGCCAACAAAACAGGCCGTGAAGAGTGGTATCATAACATGATCATTTGAGGAAACACGAGTAGTTTATATCGGTGGAGAATCACCTATGGATGCTACTACTGTGTCAACCAAACTATCTTTAGTGATGATTTAAACCCGGTTTTTATTACTCAGTTTCATTTACAAACTCCACTCTCGGTTTCATAAGTAAACTAGATCAA
>JAYMTP010008190.1:0-10311 GCA_036897365.1 Geranium brycei | reverse complement strand
GAGGGAGCTCGGGGTCGTGACCTCTGATGGAGGTCGAGTGAGGGCTAGAGGGTCTTCGTACGTCAACGCGGCGTTCGATCTGGACGAGATCGAGGTGATTCACGATCTAGACGGTGTTGAGGTGGAGCCTGGCGAGCTGGAGCTTAGGGTCAGAGGGGTAGAGGTGGAAGACGACGGCAGAGAGGAGGAGCACAGCGGCAGAGTAGAGGAGGCAGCTACTGTGATTGAAGAAGAGAGAAAGAGGGGCAAAGAGCATGGCTTTGAAAATTTGAAGGCATATTATGGGCATTTTTGTCTTTTTACTTCAAAATTTAACATTTTCCATCCAAAAAGTTAACGGTGTTTGCTATATGTCCGTTTTTTATATTTCGAGGGGCTAGATGTCTACTTTTAAAATTGGGTGTAGCTAAGTGTCTTTTGACCAAAGTTGGGTGTGGCTATGTGTACTTTACCCTTATTTTAATTTAAAAAAAGTGTATATATGTGAGAGAGAGAAAAGTGAGATAAAATGTAATAAAATAATAAGAGAGAGAATGAGGGGAGTTCCCCATATAAGGAGAGAACGAAAAAAAGAGGCTCCCTAATGTAAGGTGTCATGTAAGAAACCTAATTAGAGTGCATTTTTTCATGTTCACTCCATACAATAGTTTTAAGCTATTGTAGAGAGTTTCATTGGAGATACTCTAAGTACATCGTCATAACACATTATGGCGTACTGACTAATGATTATATTATTGAATTTCCATTTTATTTCTTGAAACTAAAGATCTACGACGAGGCACAATATGAACATCCAAAACACGACATTTTACAAGTGGAGTTTCAATAAGTTAGAGAAACATAAGCACTAAATAAGAGCAATAATACATCAGAGGATCTTGATTGACATAGCTATCAATATTTATTTATTTTCGGAGTAAAAGTTAAGACTTCCGAGCTTCAACAATCGTATTTGAATTTCAGCTGAAATTGGTATCCAAGAGGTGCTCCTCAAAACCTAGCTCTCCTCGATCATGTTCCCATGGTTGGGGCGATCGAAACCTTGGATCTCCGAACACTTGCAAGGAAGAACCAAGTGTCCATGACCATGATCATGGGAGTTGATAGTAAATGGGTATTTTCTAGCCACCACAACCGAGTTGATTACATCGTCCGTCGGATGGAACACCGAAAGAACCTTGAATCCTCGGAGATCATCACAAGGGTCGACGACCGGATAGAGAAAAGCTCTAGCACCGTGAGCACTCCTCACCATAAGCATAGCTCCATGGCTCATGTGCTTGGCAAGATGATCAACGACCCTAACCTGCAAAGAGATGGCTCATTTGTAATTGTTCATAAAAAAAAATCAATAATTGCAAAATTTGATAGTTAATGAAAAGGTAAAAATGAAATTAAAAAGAGAAAAATGTCGTTCAAATAAAATATTAATATTGCATATCGAAATTATTTTTTCATTTAATTTAATTTAGGGATGATCTCGTTTTAGTGCAGTTAAGTTGACACGATTATCACTTAACTACAGCTAACTTCAAAACGTCTCATAAAATGCTATTGAAGTTTGTTTTTTTCTCATTTTGCTTATATTTAGCACAAAAAAAGACTTAAATGCCCTTCTTTGTCTTTCAAATTTTTAAACCCGTGCCTCTTTTTTTTCATTTAACCTCCCTTTAAAAACGTGTGAGTTTCGCACACTTAAAGAGTTCGAATGATTTTGGGTCTTCATAAGATAATGCAGCTGACTTTCATATCTTTCTAACGTGCTAACTTTCACGAAATTGATAGGTCGTTTGGTAAGTCAAAAGTATGTTCAAATTTACAGCATTTTTTTATTCTACAACGACAATTTGAGAATTTTGGAAGTTGTTTCGACGTAAACATTCGTTTTAAAAATGAAATAATCAATAATCGATTTTTTTAAATTATCCCCAAATATTAAAATGACGGTACTAACCTTGGCTTCCTTATCCATCCCCACCAAAGCGGCTAGGAACACGACATCATAGTCCTTCAACGTCGTTGTCACATCCATGATGTTGGTCGTGTGGAAGAACATCCTCTTGGAGAGGTCATGGTGAGAGGACACCAAGCTCAAGGCCTTGGAGTTGGCACTGTGGTCCAAGTCATAGTTGTGGAATGTGGTGGTTGTGAGGTGGTTTAGGGCCAATACTATGGAGGTTAGAGGGAGGGGGCCCGACCCGATGAAGGCGACGCTGCGGGGAGGGGCATTTTGGGGATTATGATAATGTTTTGAAAGCAAGGTGTGCTCAAGGAGGCCTAGTTTGATGTAGTTGTCATAGTAAGGGAATGTTTCAAGGTGGTCGAGAGGGTTTTGGTAAGTGGCTAAGATTGTGGAGTAATGTGACTCTAAAAGTGACTCGGCTTCTCCACAAACCCTAATGAGCTTAGACCTCATTTCCTTAACACTCTTGCCAAGCTTGGTCACGTCTAGGTTAGGGTATGGCGGCACGCATGCGTGGACAAGTTGTGTGAAGAGCATGTCGACATCCTTGGAGGGTTCGAGGCTTTCGAGGTTTGAGATCTTCTCGTACAACTCAAACACTTGTTGCACCAAAAGCTCTTCTTCAGATACCATGTCGACACTATGAGGTTTTTTGGAATCAAAAACACAAACAAGGTTAGGACAATATATATTACTCCAATGCCTCAATATGGATCATTATTTATGGGCACCATGTGGGTCCACAATGGTGGATAGGGGTGATGAACGATTTTTGTTTTTTTCTCGTGCCTTTTCAAAATCTAAATGTTAATCGTTTGAATGTTTTCTTTTAAAATTATATTTTTATAATGTATTTTATCAATTGCTGATATATGTACGATAAATATTTTTGTTAACTTGTTGGATTAATATATTGATTCGATACTAACAACGATACTTACTGATCGTGTGAACAAAAATTCTTAGAAAATATCGGATAATCACAAAACAAAATAAAAATAATAAGTTTTTGCTAATAGGCTGTAATATATAGATGTCCCTAGGACTAGTTTTAAAGGCAAAAACGTGTAATGACGACATATCTTCTAAATATATAACTACGTACAATGACAACATACTTTATTTAGGTGTTGCATGTTCTTGCACTTCGCAAATGTATTAGTATTGACTTTATCGTTTAATTTTTGTAAATAATTAATGTTCCAACCATTAATGACATGATTTATCATAAATATATGTCCTATAAATAGGATATCATTTTGTTTGATATGCTCTGGTGTATTTTTGAATTATATATGTCTATATTTTAACTTGGAAAATCATTGGTGTCGCTTGGGTACATTTAAATTTTATTCTAATTAAATATTTTTTAATGTGTGGGATAGAACATTTGATAGATATTTTACAAATATATATACCAAGAGACAATTATCATTTGGTATCCATAAAAGTGCTCTAGACTTGGTCGCAATTAACAATATGATGCTCAACCGTTGATGTGTCCTCTAGTAACACGTCATTTAAATTTAATTCTTAATATAATTAATTTTTAGATTGCCAAGTGTTTTTAAGTGAGTTCATGTATTTTAGATTATATATTTGAATTATTATTTTATCAAATATTGGAAACAAAATGGTTAATTATATGATAAAAGTTGCTTGTGAGAATAGACAACCATGCCAATAATTAAGTCACAAAATGCCATTCACATATCAACTTCAATGTCAGCCAATAAGCAACCTCTTGTTCTATGTGGCATATCATGAATGGGTTTTTTTTGTTTCTTCTAATGCAAGCAATGTTGATTGATATTAGGGTTTATTTTGGTGCTCCACAAATTTAAAAAAGAATTAATTCATATGGATAATGGGTGGCTATCTTGGTTCAAATAAGTAGACAATAATAAGGGTGAAAAAGAAATAGTGTGCTTGGTTTTTTGTATCTAAAAAATTGTAATGGAATTTTCTAAATTGTTTGGTGAACTGTTTTTCTAATAGTGTTAGTTTTTTGTATACTACTTGTACAAGCAGGGGCGTGAGAATCGTGAGAATCAACGTAAAGGCGACATGTAGCAGGGAACGAGTATTTTTCTATAGAAAATCAGTAAACTCTGCCGGGAAGTAGTTTAACGAGGATTTGAAAGAAATTTTTTTTTGGTTTAACACGTTAGCACTGACGTCAATGCGTGAGCCACGTGTCGCTTGCTGAGAGGTTCGCACAGTTCTCATGACTTGGTCTGGTTCACACCAGATTGCAAGCCTATACAAGTATATATACAGTCACATTAAAATTTTATGTGTTGAATATTGAATTTGGAGTCAACCTAACACTCGTACATGTGAACTCAAAGATGCTATGAAAATATATAAAAGTCAACAATTTTCTATCATGTATATAATAACACCGACTATTTATCATTGTTGTTGATTGTATGTATATAATAATATACTTTCTTCTAATAATTAAAAATACAAAATGATAAAAAAGGGGAAGATATATTATGTTATAAAAAAGTTATAATATATTTGGTAATTTGTACTACAGTCTCACTTGTACTAGCTAAAGTAGCTCTATTGGCAAAATCTTATTCTCACTTGTACTACCATTAATTTCATACTTTCTTTATTTTATTTTTTTGAAAATTAACATTAATCCCTTTCTATCTATTCATAAAACTCTTCAAGCATGATCGAACTCTCAATCTTGCACCATCAATCAATTGTTTAAAACAATTAAAAT
The DNA here is from genome assembly GCA_036897365.1 of Geranium brycei. Lineage (NCBI taxonomy): Eukaryota > Viridiplantae > Streptophyta > Magnoliopsida > Geraniales > Geraniaceae > Geranium > Geranium brycei. Next base: position 5,608 of record JAYMTP010008190.1, on the reverse strand, counting down.
ATTTCTTACATTATTTTAAATTTTCAAATCAATGTCATTTTCTTTCCTTACCCTTTGTTTTCTAGGCGACCAAACAGTGAGCAAAATCGCTCTCCAAATAAACATAAACAAAGACAAATTTTACGTTTCAACTCATACCCACAAATTTAATTGTTTAAAAAACGAGAATAAAAACACAATAAGAGTATGGGGAGAAATTGTTGAATCCAAGAACCCACAATCCAACGAGAAGTTACTGTCCAATTAGAAGAAGATAATGCAATTTATAGAATATTGAGAAGCAAATTAGAGGAGCACAAGGTGGAAATTGTTGAGGAAGAGAAGATATTTACTAAAACTTAAGGTTGGTGTGTGTGTGATTGGATTTGTGATTCACTTGTTGAAACCAAATATTTAACTCAACCCACCACGTATTTAGATTTTTGTGAGAAAAGTAACCAAAGAAAATCAACAAAAATGGAGGGCTTGGAGGCTCAATAAAATTACATTTCAATGTATTGACACTTATTCCAATGCCGGCCGGGGGAAGTTATTTTATTTTTTAATTTCAGGGATACGTCCAGTGTCGTAGAAAATTTATTAGATATTAGTCGGATGGAGATGACCTATGAAACTAATTAAAGATTAATTGAAAAATAAATTAGATTAAAAGATTAATTGAAAATTATAAATGATTAATTGGTAATTAATCAGAGAATAATTTGTGATTAATCAAACAAGCCGAAGATGTTTACAATATTGATTAGGTATGATATTGGGTTTCGTTGAGTTCAGAGTTAAAATTAAGATCGAAACTTTGAGAATTTGAAAGATATAAGGATAGGTTGGTCTTTTCATCATAATAGATAATTAATGCGTTAATACACTAACATTAAATGAAATTAACAAAAAAAATATTTGTTCGAATTCACACAGAAAAAACTTATAAAATGAAATATATGAAAGTGAAATATAATAATAGGGTCACATTCCGCTACAAACGACTATAGTTATTCCAACGTTCTACAACCGTTAAATCAATGCGGATATGAACGTGCGTTGTCTTAGTGTGCGACACGTGGCAACAATTAAGGTTCTACAACGCACACTTAAATATTCTACGGGTCCATCACGTTCTACAAGTTTGCACTACACATTCTACAAGGTTCTACAGCTTTGCACTACATAATCTACAAGGTTCTTCAATTTTGCACATGTCCATCACGTTTGACAACTTTGCGCTACACATTATACAGGGTTCTAAAACTTTGCATTACATGTTCTAGAGTTTGGACACCCAAATTTAATTTCTAGCGAATTTCTTCTCTATAATAATAATTAGTTGAACTAAACCAAAAATTACACATATTTATTTGATAATATCATGAACCTCCCATATATAATAAATTTGATCATAGATTTTCACTAATCCTCTTAATCTTTTGCAAGATGAGGCAAGATTTTAAAATAATAAAAGTTTCTTGTAATTATTTCTTGTTTAGATTCTCAATCACTAAATTTTCATTTATATCGACGATTAATGAATTTATTCTTTATTTGGTTGTCTCAATTCTCTCTAGATATTAGATGAAGTCAAGGTGGCTCTATACAGTATGGAATGGTCACCACTTAAAGAAATTGAATGAAGTTAAATGTCCTTTCACATCCTTTACTTGGTTGACTCTCTAGTAACAAATAATGAGTTATGAAAGTAAAAATGAAAATGAATAACTTTTTTATAAATTAATATTATTTATTGGTACATGATATTTTATTATTGGTATAATCGCACGTAATTACATGTTATTTAGACATTTTTCTCACTTAATTATAATTGACTATTTTTTTCGTTTGAGACGTGCAATGAAATTATTTTTCCAGATAACTACAGTATTTCGTTAATTTTCCAGTTTGTTTTGAATACAAAAAGAACAAAATACTTTTAATTACTATTTAAAATTTCAAACTTATGCTATTAGTCCATTTTGTTTCCTCTCTTTCGAGGAGCTTACCTCGGCGGCAGCGAGAGGGAATAAGCTCTCCCTCACAAACCTCGCTCTCCGAGGCTCCATCTTCCCCTTCTCCATCGAATTTAGGGCTTCTTCTCCTTCCCCAATTTTCTTACTATAATTCCACTCACATCAATTCGATCCAGACACAAGTATATACATGAATTAAGTAATCAACCACTACAATTCGATCCAGACTCAAATGTATACGTAAACCAATTAAGCAACCAGGAGGTCTCACCAAAGCCTTTTCCGAGCTCGAAACAAGAAAGAAACTTCTCTCTTGTTGTATCTGTAACTATTTTGGTACCTAGTCTAGAGGAAGAAACTTTTAGACTAAAGCCCCAATTTTCGTTGGGAATATTGTTGAGATTTAGGTATTTACCAAGTGGGGTCAACTTGAGATTTTAACTTTTTCCACTAAATGACGTATAAAATCCATGTTATTTGCTTATGAACAATAGAACCCTTTGTGATATCCATCTATTTGGTATATGTTTGAATCATGAAATCAAAAAACTATACTGACCCATGTACCTTTTAAGCGCTTTGCTGAAATCCTAGTTTTCGTCTTAAGCTTGCCAGTGAAGTAAGGCATATTTGTGACAATTTATTCATTAATCTTTGATTTAGCTCCAATTAGATACTAGGTTTAAATGCACGTCTGAAAAACTATCATACCTTCTCGGATGAATCATTGGAGGAGACGGTGAGGGAGAGATGCTTATTTTGAAGGAAGAGGAGAAGAGACAATGAGAAAAGAAATAAAATACATCAATGGTATAAGTTTGAAAATTTGAATGATGATTAGTCTTCTAAGCTTTTTGTGAAATCCTAGTTTTCGTCTTAAGCTTGCCAGTGAAGTAAGACATATTTCGGTTTGTGGCAACTTATTCATTGATCTTTGATTTAGCTCAAATTAGACACTAGGTTCAAATGCACGTCTCATAACCTACCATACCTTCTCAGATTATTTTGAAGGAAGAGATGGAGAGAAAATGAGAAAGGAAATAAAATGCACCAGTGGCATAATTTTAAATTTTTGAATGACAATTAAGAGTATTTTTGTTATTTACATTCAAAACTAACTTAAAAGTTAACGAAATGTAATTATCTGCAAAAAAATTCTTAGCGCACCTCTCAGACGAAAAAAAATAATCAATTGTAATTATGTGAAAAATGTTTCAAATCAGGTGTATTTACGTGAGATTGTCACTTTGTTATTTTATACATATTTAATTAGTTGATAAATTGATATTAATTGTTTAGAGATATTTTATAATTTACTGAATTTAAACATTCATGAACGTTATTTCCGATAAAAAAAAACATTCATGAACTTTAGGTCATAATTAAATATTTTTGCTTGTCACAATAAAATTGTGTCGACTATCTATAGAATTAATAAATGAAAATATCCATGTTCAGATAATCCTCGTTTCATGACTCATAAGGTTTCCCTCATCTCAGTCTTATTGGTTCTTGCGAATGGTTGCGGTCGCAAGGACCGGAATGATTACTTTCTACCCTCAATATTTTTCTCGGCAACCAAACAAAACCCACATGACCAAATATCCGGGTTTTTTACACTCAAACAACAAATATCAATCCAACTTAGTCAAAGATTCAAACTTATTACTCTCAGTGGCTTTTCTCATCAACCAGACATAACCCATATAACCAAATACCTAAATTTTTACTTTCAGCCATCAGATAAAACCCATTAATTAAAGTCAAAAGTATTATATCCAGTCTGTTAATCGGTGAGCACACTAACAAAATTATAAGATATATACTGCACCAGATTGTCGTAGTGTTTGCATACCTAATTTATGTACGGCGTTCTTACCTTCTTAAAAACAACGTACGAACTAGGTATGCCATTGTACAAATATGCCAACAACGTACATATATGGTACACCGTCGTAACCTTAACGACGATATGCCTAAATTATACACGTCGTTTATAATTTCGTAACAACAACAACATATATGATTAAAGTCCGTCATTGTTAAACGTTGACCAGATTGACTAATTCCACAACAATCAATTATAGAAGTGTTGGGTAATAATGACGTACTTACCTAAGGTATGCTATTGTTAAAGCATAGCGTACATCGAGATATTTATCGAGGAAGCGGAGACTCTTTTAAAAGAAATTTAAAATGTTGTTGTTGTGTAGTTTTTTTTTATAAGAGAAATTGTTTGTGAGGTGATGTAAATGTGTTATATATTTAAATGGAGACTGGCTTTATTCAGCCTAATATAGACATAGAGCATAAATATCTAAACAAAGCTAATAGTATCCAAATATCTTGAGACACAACTGCATGCAGATAGGAGATGAATAGGTAAAAGAGATAAGAAATTAAGATTGGGAAGAGATTTAGAATAGGGAAAAGGAAAGAAGAAGAGAGATAAATTTAGATTTGATTCATTGAATGTCTGATTTCATGAAATTACATCCTACATATCATGGCATTGATATCTATCCATTATTGGGTTGGGCTACTAACAATTACCAAAGCCCAAACAAAACAAAACAAAGTTACTAAATGAAGCCCAATAATCATCCAATATAATTGGACTCTTATATGCACAAGAACATTCCAATATTTACCCGTGAAAATGTCACTTACATCCCTCGTAGTATACTCGATTTTCACTTACCTCCCTCGTTTCACGAATACGTTCTGACAGGTCCTCGAAATATACGACTTTCTCACTGAGGCCCAACGATGTTAGGTTTTGATCAAAGTCATGGCCGACTCAAGCATAAGGCAAGAAAAGCCTTCGCTTTAGGCCCCCGATTTTATTAGGCCTTATACATATTTTTATACAGATACATATTTGCATTTCTAATTTCAATAGTGACATATATGTGTAATGGACCCAATTCTGCATCTTGTTTTCTTTTTAACATTAAGACCCCCATAAATATTTAATAAATGATTATATATAATATTTGCGTTTATCTAAAACTGGATCCATATATTTTTCAAAGTATTTATTTAAATCTGGTTTACTTGATACAAGGGGAGCTGATGGGTTGGGTTTGCTGGCAGGAGTGTCTATGTTTGAAAAATGGGAGGTGTTATGTGCCAATAAGAGTAGAGACTCTTTCACTGGTGTGGTGGTGGAGTTGGAGGGCTCGTAATGATCGTGTATGGAGAGATGAGATTGTTTCAGCAAACGGCATTCTGGTCACTTGTCACCCTCCCCGTGCGGGTGTTGTGGGTCGCTCTCGGCCAGGAGTGTCAAAATGGTGCCCTCCAGAGTTGGGATGGATCAAGATGAACACAGATGGGGCGGTGAACATGAGAGAACAAATAGCAGGAATGGGTGTGATCATAAGAGATGGAGAAGGTCGATCGATCCAGGGAATTGTTGATCCGACAATGGCTGAGGCGTTAGCAGTGCTGCAGGGTGCTCAATGGGATACCAAAACATTATCTTTGACCTGGACTGCCTTCCGGTACTGGACATCCTCAAACATCATCAACCTGTGCGTTCCCAACTAGGGGTGATATTACAAGATTATCTAAACATTGTAATCAACATATGTAATTTTAAATTTTCCTTTGTAAATAGGTCACGTAATAATGCAACGCATTTAATG
>JAYMTP010008189.1:0-10313 GCA_036897365.1 Geranium brycei | reverse complement strand
AGCGAAATGACCCCAATACCCCCATTTAAACGTCTGTCTCTATTAAGTGGGGAGATTCTCCGTCCGCGCCAGGTGTCACCATCTCCTCTCTCGTGCGTCAATCCTACGGTTGGTATAAAGTTTGGACGTTTGGATATTTTTTTGGGGTTTGTACTTTATATATATATATATATAAAACGTGTTTTGCCTCGATTTTCTCGCGATCTCTTCGAGTTTGCTAGATCTCCCTTTTTGTCAGCCGGCCGATATATCTATGTGATCCGATATCCATAACACTGTGTACATATGTGGCAATCATGTGGTTAATTGCGAGTTAGTTACAAAATAAAATTAGAGAGTCGGCCTAAGCTTAACTATATATAGTTATCGATTTACACTCACCGAGCTCACATTTAAATTTTTATATAATTCAAGTTCATTTATGAAGCTATTAGAAAATGTAAATTAATCGTTCGCGTTTGATTCATTAAATATTCAACTAAATAAGTTTGATGTAAATTAAAACTTGATGTTTGTTTAATAAATGAGTGAGCTCAACTCTAATTTATTTAATAGAGTGAACGGCTGAACGCAACTTCCAAACAATGAAAAAGATATAATCAGTCCATGTATATTTGGGGCTTGCCTAGAAAAACAAGGGATAATTCATGATCACTACGGTGAAGTTTGACACATTTTCATGTCACTACGGTGAACTTTTTTAAGTGTCACTTCAATACGAGAAACTATTTTTATGTGTCATTTTACCCTAATAACGTTAAAATTGATGAAAAATATACTGTTTAACTTTTAAACTTTTTTAAATGTCGAAAATACCTCTGTATTTAAAAAATTAAAAAAATATTATTTTTTTATTATTTTTTTAAAAAATATTTTTTTTGAAATAAATAATAAAAACTGATATGAATATTATTTATTATTATTACGAGCCAAAACACAAGAGTTAATATATTCATTGATTATTACGAGCATGGACGAGTCGAAGAAGAAGCTTGCACTAGACATGGACATGGTGGACGTGAGGACTGTCCTCATCTCCTTCTTCAACCCCAAACTCCGCCGCCAGTTCCTCTACTCCGCCCCCTCCCGCGGCGGCAACTCAACCCCCCTAACATCCATCTACGCAAGTGACGACGGTCTTCGGGTCTCTCACTCCTCCAAGGGTCCGATGTGCTTCTACAACAACCACGACCCCGCCTCGTTGGTCTACAACCCCAGCCTCGACCAGGCGACGATGCTCCCGCGAGCCTCGCGGATCACATCAAGTACAAGGTCGGTTGCGTCATCGGCCACGGCGGCGTCCACAAGGTGGTGCGCGCCTGCGCGTTCACCGTCCGCGTCGCAACTCCTTCGCGGACCAGTAGCGGCTCGAGGGCCTCACCGTGGGAGAACCCGCGTGGAGGACCCTTCACCTGCCGGAGGGGGTGAGGCTGGTGGAGGACGAAGACGGGGAGCCACGCGGGTGTGTCGTCAACGGTGCCGTGCATTACAAGGGACTCATGACGAGGGGTGACGTGGAAGAGCACGCGATCGTTGCTTTGGATCTCGAAGACCAGGAGTTAGGGTGTCGAGCTCCATCTCCGTTGGAGATTCTTTGGTGCAGACGGGTGGGAAACTGGGTGTAGTGGGTGAATACGATGGTCTCGGGTTGGCGACGGTCCGGATATACGAGGAGGAGGGGGAGATGATGACAAGGAAAGAGACAAGGATCGTGAAGAAGAAGGCTTGGTTTCCCGGGAGGCGATCGTGCAGAGAAAGGGGTTGGGGTGGCATGGAGGCGGACGGAAGCTCTACTGCAACCATAAGCTTGGCAGATGGAAGGGAAGTAGTGCTCCACGGATTGAATGAGAATGGCACTTTCGTAGATTATGCAACTGGTGAAGAGTAGGGCTTAATCCCTTTGTTATTATTTGTTCTTTGTTGCTATTCTTAGAGTTTTGAGTATTTCTTTAATAAACAAGACATTCATTCTTGCTTTCATTATTGTGTTTTTACTCCATCGATCGTTATGCGTTTGAGAACAACAACATGGTATCAGAGCCGAAGCTAACGATTAAATGAGTGACGAGACATCGTAAAAAGGATCAGTAGAAAGCCCGACAAAGACAAGATCAAGATCGAGGTAGGTTGTTAGTAATATAGCCAATGCTGACAGACAACTATAATATGCGAAACAATAATGATGAAAATTTTAATGCGTGCATTAAGAGTCTGGGTTGTGATTGAATGAGAAGAATGACCAAGGCACTTTCGCATCGAGAAGATCACTGCAAAGAAAACATGGAATGCACTAATTAATTTCAACAATTTCCAAAATCACAATAAGCAAGCTCGAAATTCCATCAAGCATAAATCTCAACAATCACAAAATTCAGCAACCACAAAGTTTAGTAATTTCAAAATTTCAGCATCAACAATAAGCAAACTCAAAATTTCATCAACCCTAAGCTTTCGTATAAACAATAAGCAAACTCATAATTCAACATTCACATAGTCAAAACTCAAGTGTCCACATCTCTTCTAAGTTTTCCTCCGTATTCATCAATTACTTCTTCATTTTTCACCTCAAATTCGTAACTTATATCTTCTTCTTAACTTTCATCTGAAACAAAATATTTTTCAAGTTGTCTTACTTGTTTTTCGAGCACAATCTCTTCATTTCCACCCTCAACAAATAAATCTTGTGCATTAGGGGTTTCATTAGAAAGAAGAACGTCCACTTTTTCTTTTAATCGTCTTTCCATCTTATCCAAAATCTTGGCATTGAATTGAACATAGACTAGATTGTTCAACTTTGAGATATCAAATATCATTTGATTAATGTTTATGGCAAATCCCCAAAGCCAATCACAAGTCCAAGTTCAGAAAAGCCCGCAAAAAAAAAAATCTTCTCAGCCTTGGTTGGAATTCTAGACCAAAATAGAATAGTATCGTCATCATCGTCAACTTCAAGGTTTTAAGAATTTGCTCCCGATCTGAGCTTATCCTCTCAATTTCGATTTCAATTTCAATATCAATTTCAATGCAATTTAGTATTTTTGTTACCTGATGTAATTCTAACTCTTCTTCCCCACTTGGGAACATTTGCTAGTTATCCTCAATTTCGATGAGCAAAAAAAAGTATCTTTCTTTTCTTGGTATGAATATAAATTAGGGAAAAGGATAGTTTACTACCCCTAACTACACCTATTTCACACTTAGTATTCAAACTTTTTTCTTTTCTTTTTTAGTGCCCTAACTATCAATTTGAGACAACCTAACCCTAAAATACCTAAAATATCTAAACTACCCCTATTTCAAATTCAGAATGGAATTAAAAAATTCTGATTTGAGGTAGTCTGATCGGAATATGTTTGAAAGAGGTACGGTCTGACCGGATCAATTCCAGTTTAGAGAGACGGACGTCTTCCAATTTTAGTTTTATTTATTTCTTTCGTTGTTCTTAAAAACCTAGCAGAATAGAGTGTTCTCCTCATCCTGAGAATGAAATGCTCTATCACTGTTTACATGTATATAAACATAGGGTTGATTACACTTTGCCCATATTAAAGTGGCGCGTTTTACACTTTACTACAACTATAATAAAAATGTTAATTTAAAGTCAGCTAGTTGCGTTTTTCTTTTTACACTTTGCTCTAACACCGTTAGAATTTGGATTCGAAAACCTGGATTTTTTTTTTTCAAAAAAGACAAAAATGCCACTGAATTGATTTGAAATCAATTTAGCTGGTTTGATTTGGATCAGAAATAAACCATAATTGATTTCTGGTCTGGAAAATTGAACCGGTTCGACCGGTCCATCTTCTTCCTCTTCGACGATTCTCTCCGGCGTGTCTCCGACACGGCTCCGGCAAGCTCAGCACGGTGAGCCAACTAAAATAATATTAATGATTAGTGGCGGAAGCGGAGGGGCTCGAAGACGAAGGTGGAGGCGCTGCCGGAGAAGAAGCAGTCGGAGAGCCATGTGGATTTGAAGAGGTCGGTGGTGTTGGCAGAGGGGCTTGGAGACGATGGTGGAGGCGCTGCCGGAGAAGAAGCAGTCGGAGAGCCATGTGGATTTGAAGAGGTTGGTGGTGTTGGCGGAGCTGCCACAGTCAGACTCAATGTTGAAAGGAAAGGGTCGGCTGTTGGTGGATAGCAAAAGAAAAACCGAATCGAATGTAAGTAAAAGCAAATATAGAGTTGAGAGAGGAGGAAGAAAGGAGAGGACAGAAAGAGATATAAGAGGGACATCGGTTATGGTCGGGTTAAACTGAAAACCGATCGAACATGTTGGTTCGATTCTAACAAACCGACCGAAATTAGGCAATTCAGTTTTGGTTTATTTTTTGAAGAACCGAACTGGTCGGTTCGATTCCTGAACGGTGAACACCCCTACCTAAAATATTAGGAATAATTGTAAAGAAAATGTTATAACTGAGGACATTTTCTTGAGTAATTACCCTTCCTTTTCTATTATACTCGTATACCCTAACTTATGCACCCTACCAGATTCATCTCACTCCCATTTAAAAGTGAAGGTTCAAAATCCTTAGTAACTAACAAAATTGTTTTGTTTTACCTTTTCAGTTGTTGGTAAGATGAATCATTTGTTTAAAAGAATAAAAAGAAGAAATTGCCCTTATATTTACAAATGAAAGTAAAGCAAAGGCGCCGTATACTCTTAGTTGGCCTTTTCGGTTCCGGAATTAATAAATGGTCTCTTTTATTAAAGATTAGACAAACTAAATAATTGAATTAATAAAATAAAGGATTGATATTAAAATAAGTCATTAATGATAAATAATTTAATTTAATTCAATTTTCTCAAAATTACATATGTTTACCAAATTGGATTTAATCTTTATGTTTATGTTTGGCTTATTATCAGTTGAAGTTAATTCTTAATTTTCACCACAAGAGTGATTTTCATGTGAATAATCTTTGTATATACATACACCCATTTTGCAAAAAGTGTCATAATATGTGACATTTTTTCTAAATTAGCCAAGTGTTATGAGATGTATTTAAGATAAGGAAACAATTATATCTTATTCTCACAAATATCCATCACTAATTAGTAAACAAATAGTTGGAAAAACATCACTCTTGAAAATAAACACATTCATTTTCAAATTTTTGAAACGACTTGTTAATGGCCGATCCGACATTATCTCAACAAACTCATCATCCTATTATATATAAACAATGCTTATTGGCTAGGAGGAAGCATGAACTACAAAAAAATGCCAATGGAGTCGCAAACAAGAATCAAAATCATCATTTCTCTTGCCCTCTTCTTCTACTTCCTCTCGGCCTCCATTGCTCGAGCAGATCATGATGCGTGTAAGACGGACATGAGCATGGACGACTATATGTGAATATTCACAAAGAAATTGGAAGAGGCAGTTGATCACAGCTTCCGTGAGTTTGAAGAAAATCTCAAAAAATTAAACGAGAAGCTGGACATTTATATTAACCAAAACTGTGCCTAGCAACAGCTGCAACTACGCGATAGCAAGTAGCTCGGTTTTTAGGAGATTAATCATATTTGTGTTTCTCGATTTTTATTAGAAAAATTTAATACAAAAGCATAAATATTAAACAATTTGATCCGTGATTTGTCTACTTCATTAAGTAATATATATATAAAAGTTTTGCAACATTAGTTGTTACAGTTTGGAATATGAATTGGGCTACGATTATATGCTAAAATTATGCTACAGGTAAGAGAGATATACATGAGAATCAATTATACTAATGATAAGGGATATGCCTAAATTATTTAAATATAATCTAACACACTACCGCAGTCAAAGCGGGAGGTTGGCAGACGCTTAGACTGTCCCGAAAATGATCAAAGAGTATGAGCGGAAGCCCTTCAGTGAAAATATGAGCAATCTGATAGTGAGATGGGACATGTAGTACTTGTACGTGACCACGTGCAACCTTTTCGCGTACAAAGTGTATATCCATCTCGATATGTTTAGTGTGTTGATGTTGAACTGGATTACTCGAGAGGTATATCGCACTAACATTATCACAGTAAACCAAAGTAACCTTATGGATTTGAATATGAAGCTCCAAAACCAATTCTGAATCCAGCAAGATTCAGAGACAAAATTAGTGACCCCCTGTATTCGACTTTAACAATGGACCGTGACAAGGTGGGTTGTTGTTTAGAAGACCATGAAATCAACTTGTCTCCGAAGAACACACAATGGCTAGAGGTGGATCTTCTTGTGTTGGGGCAGCCACCCCAATCAGCATCTATATAAGAGATGAGACCAGAAAGCTTAGACTTATTGAGATGTAAACCATAATTAAGTGTGCCTCGAATATATCACAATATTTGTTTTAATGCATTCATATAATCATCCGTGGGAGCATGTATATAAACACACTTGTTGTACTGCACAAGATATGTCTGGTCTCGTGAAAGTGAGGTACTGCAATACACCAGCTAAGCTTCGATAAAAAGTAGGATCATCATACAGGGAACCAGAAGAGGCACTTAACTTAGCTTTTGTGTCAATGACATTGTAGTGGGTTTACATGAAGCCTTGCCAGCTCCTTCAAGTGTGTCAACGGGCATTGTAGTGGGTTTACCCGCGGCCACGACCAATGCCTCCATGTTTTCCCTTGTAGTTATTGCGATTATTACCACAGCGATGTCTAGGATTGTTGTGGTGGTTATTAGTTGGAATAGGTAAAACATTAACACCTTCATGCCATGACTTTCATTGTTGGAGGCATGGGCTTGCTTTGATTTGCGGGTTTCTTCAAGAATGACCCTCGATCGTGCCTCATAAAATGGAGGGAGTGTATTCTCTGTTGAATGAAAGTCGCAGCACCATTGTAATTTTCATTCAAACCCACAATTAAACGAAGAACTAATTTTGGTTCGACACCGGTGCACCAACATTCGATAGTTGGTCAGCAAGCATTTTGAGTTATTGGCAATAGGCCGAGACGTTTGCAAAATTATCCATATGGACGCTATTGAATTGTTCCTCCAAGTACATCGCTCATGAGTTTTTGTTGTATTGAAAGATGTTTTGTAGACATTCTCATGCTTGCTTGGCAGTTGAATCCGGTTCGAGGATGTGTGCAATTGATCATTCGAGATCGTATCATAGATCCGTTGAAGGACAATAGCATCCAAGCGTGACCAGAGGGCTTCATCCCTAGCAGCAGCCTTTTCTTTTTCTTTGTCACCAAGTGGGATGATATAGTCTATAACTTGGTATGCTCGGCAGTGAATTTTGAACAACTCTGCTCAAGAGAAGTATTAACATTTTTCCATCTCGAGAAATATTGTGATGAAATTCTTGACGTTGTTGACGGCAAGAACGGGATGGAACTTAGGGCCAGCCATGAATATTGGGAGGTGAGAGAGAAAACAAATGAGAAGAGGGAGGAGTGACGACTAGGGTAAGACTGTGCAAGAGGAAGCTCTGATACCATGAAACAATTTGATCCGTGATTTGTCTATTTCATTGGGTAGAATATATACAAGAGTTTTGCAACATTAGTTGCTACAATTTGGGATGTTAATTGGGCTACAATATATACTAAAATTATGCTACAGGTAAGAGATATATACATGAGAATCAATTATACTAATGATAAGGGATAGGCCTAGATTATATATATATATAATCTAGGGAAAATTTCACTTAGCTACTCAGTATTATACCGGTTTTTCACTTAACTGTCCCAAAAAATAAAATTGGCTTGTGAACTCCCTGAACTTTCGTAATGTGTCACTTAAGCCCAACGGTGTTAATTTTTGGTCATGTGATTAGCATGTAGGTGTTCTTTTTTGCGAAAATGCTAAAAATACCCCTTTGTCTCTGTTAAGGATGATTTAAATTAGGGTTCTCTCTCAAACAGTCTCTGCATCTCAATCTCCATCTCCATGGCTGAATTCTCTCTCCCTGTTCCTTGCCTACAAGTTGGTAGAATTTCCAGTCATAATTTCATTGTCGGCGTTGATCCCTGAAACCCTTTCGAATCTCAACGCTCAGTGACAGTATCAAGTGGAGAATCAGAGCTTCGTTGACGCCGAAATGCAATGACCAGCAACGCGGCTACCGACGACGACGGCGGCGTTTCTCCGAGGGATGAGCAGTTCGTGAGCTGGTTTCATGAGGTGTGGACCTACTTCACTATGAACACCTTCTTAAGAACCTGGATTTGATGGATACACATGAGGACTTTTTGTTTGGGTTTCAAAACTCAAACCATTAAATTCACAACAAAATTGAGACTAGATCGGTACTCACTAGAACAAAATCGACTATTCCCTTTTTCTTCCAATTTTCGGCAACCAGATCGGTGTCTCCTCCACCCCTTTTCTAGGCTATTTCAATGGTTTCACTGTTTTCCCTCTTGTCTCTGACGACTCCAGCAAGAAAGGAGTTCTTTTGGTAAGAGATGGAGGTCGGAGATCGGATCTCGAAACCTCTGAAACTGGTGTGACAATTTTGGCTGAATCAATTTGTTGAAAAAATACCCAATTTGTTGAATTTTGGCTAAATCTATGAAGTCTCAATTTGTTGAATCACATCAAGAAAAAAAATCGATCCCTGAATTAAAAAATCCCTAGTTTTTGGGTGTTTTTCATTTTTATGCTTTGTTAGTTTTTGGAGGGATATACACATGTTCAAGCTAGTTTAACTATTTTTATGCAGCTATTTTTTTGGTGGATTTCTAAGTAAAAATGCTACGCTCTTGCTTAGTTTGGGAGATTTGCTCTCGTTTGTTCTGATACATTATAAAAGGAAACAAATTAAACACAAATTTGATTTGTGAGGTGGGTTGATGTCTTAATTCAATTTGGGAGAGAGAAATAACAATGAATTTTAGTTTGAGCTTGAAGAGTCAGAAAAATTATAAATTTGAGAGAGAGAATGAATGACAAATTTTTGAAAATTTAATGGTTAGTTAAAGGTATTTTGCACTTTTCAATAATAACTTAACACCGTTAGACCTAAGTGACACATTAGACAAGTTCAGGGGGTTCACAAGCCATTTTTATCTTCTGGGGTAGTTAAGTGAAAAACGGGTATAATACATGATAGCTCACAAAATTCGTAACAATTCCATAACTAAAGTTCCATGAGATACCAAATGCTCCAAGTTAAGAATAATAAAAGATGAATTTCATCACACACATAAATTCAAATTAGGCACAACTCAAAGCCATTACCCATCATTAGATGATAATCATAAAATAAAAAACTATAACCCAAACATAGTCCAAATTGATACCTGAAATTTCGACGACCAAAAAAAATCCAGCGACAACACTATTCAAACTTGTAAAAGTTATGCACAACTGCATCATCAAGTGAGGTACAATGTATCAATACAATTCAAATTCTTCAAAACTCAAAACATCAATCATAGCATCTATGGGTGTCCTTACCATTAAGCGAGTGAAGTCACCGCTTAAAGTCTCTAACTCAAAAAAGCCCCCAAAACATATAAGTATATATAATAAGAGAATTTTTGGTGGATAAAAGTTTTAGAAACAATTGGATAACTTCATAAAAAATCATTGGATGAGGACGAATAATAAGAAGAATTTAGCATTATAATGTAGGATATATTATATATAGTTTATAGTCCTAGATTTATATATTTTACACAATTAATAAAAAAATTGGAGTATCGTCTCCTTATAATTGTTTGAATTATTTATATTTTTTTGTTGGAGTGATGATTTGTTTGAGTGATTTCTTTGCTTATCCTTGAATGTTGTGTTTTAGAGTTAGGGTTTTGCCTATATGAATGTTTCTTGTACAAATGTTGCTAGTATTCAATCATATTTGATGTTATAAGGTAGTTTATATTTGTCATTCATTTTTGGTTTTGGTATATTTTTTATCCTTCCTGTTTTGTTTTCTATGATTTCTATGAGGAAAAAAACCGTTGGCATTGTTTACTACTGAATGTGACATTTTTACTATTTTCCGTATTTTACCCTTTTTGTGACATTTCTCAGATTTTGACACTCGAAAGATGAGATTTGTACGCTCATTAATGGTGAAAGGTAAGACTTTATGGTTTCTCATTTATAAGTTTTTTTCATCTTTTCTGAAAGGTCATCGGTATTTTGTTATCTCTCCATAAAATTATCAAAATCAAAATCAAGTCCAACGAATAAACCAGGTAAGATTCTTTATTAAAGTTGAGTTCTTTTCTCGTGTTATATTATATTGTTTGTTTGTTGATTAATCTAATCTCACAAGATTAATCTCACAGATGTTCACCGTTTTGTTGTGATAATTATTTCTATTTCTCACTCTCCTTTGATTTCGTTTCTT
>JAYMTP010008188.1:0-10314 GCA_036897365.1 Geranium brycei | reverse complement strand
CAAATGACAGAATAGTTCAAAGCCATCGCGTCTACTAGTCAGTCAGTAAGGTAAATATACTTTCACAAGGGAAGGTTCAAGAGTGATTGCCTACCTATCCTATGCAGATATCAGCTATAGAGAGTTAGCACCAAATCAAATTTCGTCCAAATTCTATTTTCATTCATGTGGGGGATTGTTGGAAAAATTAGTATGAATTAAAATATAATTAAAGTTTTATTTTATTTTATTTATTTTGGTTTTAATTGTTTT
This sequence comes from Geranium brycei, assembly GCA_036897365.1. NCBI lineage: Eukaryota > Viridiplantae > Streptophyta > Magnoliopsida > Geraniales > Geraniaceae > Geranium > Geranium brycei. The sequence goes on along the minus strand of JAYMTP010008188.1, from coordinate 10,062 downwards.
GACAAATCCCTCTTCCTTAAGAACTCGACGTTCTCTGGGACTCCGTGTCTTGCTAGAATTAGGGTTTGCTTCTCTATATATAATGCAAGCTATAAACCCTAATGACACTCTTGGCAAAAATCTCTCTCGATATTGGTGAAGCTCTCTTGGCACGGTCAGAGTTCGACTAACGTCAACCGTTGTATCCTGGGAGACGGTTGTCCATACGGTGCAATAACGCGTCTTAAGGAAACAGGATTACCGGGCCTCGATTGAATCAATCTCATTACGGTATTTCGTATCTCTATACTTAATCCATGTACAAATGTATTTAATAGTTTATGCCATAATGTTAATAAAATAGTTTGCATATTTTTTATTTGTTTTGATTGTTGCAATGTTGATTGAATATCTCGTGGTATTTATGCATTTGAATAACCCATGTCTAACAATTGAGCCCGGCAAAACGGAAGTCAACGACTAAGACCAAGCAACCTCGGACATGTGTAGACTTTATTAGTGATGAACTAGTCTAAATCTTTAGAATAGAAAATGATCCCAATATGCATGATGAGGCAATGAGAAAATCATATAGGAATGGGTCATTATTTTAAACTTGAGTCTATTGTTATCACTTACCACTGAACCTGAGTTGTTTGATTTAACTAATGGTTGTGAGTTCATTAATAGTATTTGGATCTTAAACGAAATATAATATACGGTGGTACGATAGAAAAGTTCTAAAGCTTGACTTAATGTCAGAAACTTTACACAAATAAGTGTGTAAATCGGTGGAGAAGAGGTAATAAATTTATATCTACAATTTAGTAAGTTTCCAACATGTTGGAATACTTTGTGATGTATATTGGGTATCAAATTTTTGTAGAAATCATTTTGAAACTTATTTATCTCAGGCGGAGGTGCTATCTAGTGGAAGTATTTCGAACAGATTAGCTTAAACTAGCTCCATCATCGAATCATAGTTCATTACTATGATACTACCAAATCAAGTAGTTGAATGATCGATAAACTTTTTAGCAGATGAATTTGTGTGGAGACTTACATTTGTATTGCTCAAACTTTGGGATTACTAAGACCATAACCATAAATTCTTTCTCATAAGAGGATAGAGCACCTTTAGACCCTAGGACTTGGCTAAAATACGCTATTCGCCTGACTTGGCTAAAATACTCTATTCGCCTCTCTTTCTACATCAATACTACTTTAATGCCTTTGTCATAAATATCTTCCAATGTTGTTGGTAGCTCAAAGTTTAGAAACTTTATCACTAGTGCTTCTATCGTTTTCTTCTTCAATTATTTAAAACCTTTTCCTATTTCGTCACTTTATTTAAAACCGTCTATCTTCAACAGATCAGTTTGAGATTTGAGATTAACCCCATAAATTTATATGAACCTCCTGTAATACTCATCAAGGTCCAAAAATCCTTCAAGCGCTTTAAGATTGGTAGGCCTTGGTCATTTTTCCATGGCTCCCACCTTAAATGGATGAGTAAATACTTTTATAATAATACGAGGGAAAATGACAGTTTCGTATGTCTAAATATCGGTCATTTTCACTTTACTATACCTAACTTAGTTTTTAACTGTGCAGTACCCTAACTATCAACGTTTTTTATTTTACTACAATCCACCCACTTTTCTTTAAATTTTTTGACAAAAAAAATGCCCTTTCATGCATTTCAAAATTAACCCAACCCTAACCTTAACCTCTAAACTAACTTAACACTGACCCCTAATATTAAACTAATAATTTATAATTTTATAACCAATAAATAATCATAATTATTAATAAATATTCTAATAATTATTATTTCCTTTGATAATTATTTAATTATTAATTATTAATAAAAAATAACTTATAACTCAATGAATAATAATTTAACATTTAATAATTTATAATAATTTGAACCATGCTGAACTTTTGATGACATTTGAGTGAAAGTTTGAAGTCCAAACAAGGGCATTTTGACCGTTTCAACTTGACATAATTTTAAATGATAAATTTAAGGGTGTTTTGGTCATTTAAAAAGTTTTCAAAATATTTAAAAACTAATGTTATTAGTAACAGTGAGAAAAAATTAGTCTAGAGGTGACATGCGAAATTAAAAAAAAAAAACTTTATTATCTGATATCTCGAATTATTCAGGCGTATCCAGTCAGTAAGGGAACCAATAAATTTTTTTGGGGGGCGGACATTTATTATTAGAATAAATATATGTAAAGTGTTGTGCGATAGATGTATATGAGCGTTCACACGTTTCATTCGTGATCTCAAATTTTGGGAAATTGAACAAGATTCAAGTATGAATATTTTTTCCGAGACGAACTCAAGTTTGTGTGTGCGCATGTGTGTGACCTAGCCAAATAAGTTTTTGTGTCGAGTCGTATTGAGTTTGAATTTTTATGCAAGTCGCGGTTAACAAATTTAGACTAAATTTGGTTTGTTTACCTCCATACGCTTGAAAAGAAGAAAGTACAAATCACCAATATTGGTTTAAAATCAAAAGAAAATAAAATAAACAATTAGCCTCATATTTATAAAAAATGAAATATTTTTTTAATAATAAAACTAGAATTATTGTATAGAAAAATTAAAAGTATACAAGTACTGTCAATTGCAGGGCTTAAACCCAAATCCTAAAAAGAAATGTTGAATATAGGGTATGTGCAATTTTCGAACAAAATGTCATATTCAAAATTCTCAAAAGCCCGGGTCAAAAGGGGGCAGTTGCCCTCCTATCCCCTGTAGTTCTAACCCTGTACCGAGCCATAATTATCTTTGTATTCAATACATATGTATTAAAGAAGATTGTTGGTTACTGGGGATGCACTCATGTACAAATGGTTGCTCATATACAAATATAGGAATAAATAACATCATTCGGATGTAATCCGTTAATGGTTAAGATTCTTTTATGATTTCATGAACCGTAGTTATCCCCTGTAGTTCTAACCCTGTACCGAGCCATAATTATCTTTGTATTCAATACATATTATTAAAGAAGATTGTTGGTTACTGGGGATGCACTCCTGTACAAATGGTTGCTCATATACAAATATAGGAATAAATAACATCCTCCGGATGTAATCCGTTAATGGTCAAGATTCTTCTATGATTTCATGAATAAAAAATATGATTCTTCTATGATTTCGGTTGATTATGATAATCAATAATATACGTCAAAAAAGGAAACTGAGTTATAAATATTCACAATTTGAATTTGTGTCATTTAACTAAATTTGGTTCTATTTAATGAAACAGTAGACTCATGAAAGTAAAACCATGGAATCAATCCTACATGTGAAATTAAACAATTGAATTATGGGGAAAATGAAAGCATGAAATATTAACCATCTCAATGCATACATACTGGCAGAATGAAAATAAGAAAGCAAATGCCTTGGAATTATGGATAAATGGTGGCATGGATACATGGCTATCCCATTGAATAAATAATAAAGTAATGAAACCATTAAATATGATCATGCTCAAATTGAAATCACTCTGCATGCATTTGAGGCATGAAACCATGTCATTCATTACAATGAAACCATGGAAAAGTAAAATTGAATGAGATTATGGATTAGTGGAAAGTGTATTCATGGTACTTCAGGCTATAGATTAGTGGAATTATGTGATTATGTGGAAAGTGGAATCATGAAATAGTTTACAAAATTGAGTCATGTCATCAATCACATATGAAAACATGAAATGTGTAAAACTACATGAATAGAATGTTAACAATGCAACTATGGAATAATTTATAAAATGTAATCATAGAAATAATTACAGACAGAAACATAAAATAATAAACTGGAATAATGAGATTATGCGTAAAATGGACTCATGGAATAATAGACAAAATGGAATCATGAAATTAAGTTCAGATGGAACCATGAAATATGTCATGTAAGAGGGTAACAAATGAGAAAATGCACATAGAACACAATACATCCAATAACTAACTTGAACAACGGATAAGATATTAGGTCTTCAGCAGACCCATGATTTCACAGAAAACACAAGATATCGATGATAAATCAAATAAAATGGTTGAACCATAAATATGAGCAATTGGAGTCTTTGAATCAAGAGTTACTTGAACAAATAAAAATAGAAAACTTTGATATCTAGCAACCCGACATTGTTAACTACATGCAACACAATAACGACCACTAATTAGGTTAAACACATGATCTCGACTGAAAAAACTTGAAAATTTTCCCAAAACGAGAAACAATAAAATCACCATGGAATCAAGCTACTGTTTAAGAAAGATCACTCAAGAATTATATGTAGATCAACAAAAATCACAAAAGGAAACAAAACAGCTCCAACCTTGCTTTTTACAGAAAAATATGAAGACTGAAACGTTAAAACCGACGTGAGTGTGTGTTGAACAATAATTGACGAATATCGACGAGATGGATGGGTAGGGTTTGATGATTCTATGAAAAAGGAAAGAATCGTTTCTGCCGCGAATCACACCAAATTAGGGATTGAAGACACGATTCGAATTCCAAGCAATCTCGAAGATACAGAATTGCCTCTCTTCTCAATCGATTTGGTGCGTTTTTAGGCTTTTAATACTTAATTATTACGACGCGTATCACTCCTAATTTCTCTTAATCTGGAGAGTTGATTGTTACATCCAACGACATATAAATATACGAAGAATATTTATTATTGACATGTAGTGTCACACGTAACTAACATAATAATTATTATTAATAATCCTATGTTAAAAAAATACATAGATTTATTTACTTCTTATGCTTAATAATTTAAATACTGTTAATTACCTATTTGGAGCTAGAGGAAATGTGAATAATCACCCATAAAGCTATAATTAAGACTAATATTTAAAATTCATATGAATTAATTACAAATAACGAACTGCAACATTTTGAGGTCCGACTCCGTCTCCTTTGGATCTCCAGATCCTTACTTGCGTTTCTCCATCTCTTTTTCTTCCTCCTCTCCCAACCCCAAAATTCATTTCTCTTCCTCATCTTTCTCACTCTAATAAAATAAATGTTCAAAAATACAGTAACTAACTGATTTTAAAGCATAATCACAATCACGATCGTCACAAGTAATTAATGGCTCCTCCAGGAAAATTTCGCAGCAAGCGAGCGTCCTCCTCTTCCTCCTCGTCGTATTCGTCGACCTTGACCACCGTCGGGTTCATCGCATTGTGCGTGTTCGGCGTGTGGATGCTGACCTCCGACTCCATGGTTCCTCCCGACACCAGCTCCGCCGTGATCGTCGAAGATCATGCCACCGCGAGGCTGGTCGACAAAGCCGCTGATTTGGAATCCAAATCGGGCCAGCAGGAACTCACTCTGCACGAGAACGAACAAAAGGTGGAAGAGAAGCCAATCGAAAACAAGCCTCAACCTCAACCGGAGACTCAATCTCAACTAGAAAGCCCAACTGAAACGCGTACCGCTGATCCACAAACAGATGCTAACCCCAAGGAAGAGATCCACCAACCTGATAATCAAAATCAAAGTCGGGATGAAGATGAGAAAAGTAACCAAAATCAAGATCAAGCGGACCAGAACAGCCAAAAGGAAGATCTGGTCGAGCAGAATAACCAAAATCAAGATTCGTCGGACCAGAACAAAGAAAATGAGGAGCAGGTGACCCAGAGTCACCAAAATCAGGAACAAGCAAACCAAGAGGAGCAGAAGAGCCCGAACGAGGATCAAAACGAACCGGCAAACCAAGAGGAGCTGAAGAGCCAAAATGAGGATCAAAGTGATCAACAGGTAAAGAAAGAAGATCAAAGCAGCCGAAATGAGGATGGGGCCGAGGAGCAGAAAAGCCAAAAGGAAAAGACAATTCAACCCAAAGACTCCGGAGAAGGCAGCGAAAATTCAAATTCAAATTCCAATTCCAATTCCAATTCCAATTCCAATTCCAGCATAGAGCAGGAGCAGGAGCAACAGAAAGAGCAAGAGCAGAAGCAGGAAGCGGAAGTGGAGCAGCAACAAGTAGAAGAAGATAAAGCCAAGCAGAAAGTGGAAGCTCAAAAGGCACGTGAAGATGAAGAGAAGCAACAAGGAGAGCGCCAGAACATGTTATCAACGGGGGACCAACAGAAATCATCCCAACAACATCAACAAAACTCTGATCATAAGCTTGACGGTCACGAATTCTCCGACCAGACCAATAATCCAGACTCCAAGAGCGACCCGGACCAAGGCGATAACACCAATTCCAATTCCAAATCTCATCCACAACAGCAACAACAACAACCCGATAGCCAGGATCAAAACAACAACTCCAAACAACAGGCAGAGGAGTCCAACTCGGGAATACCCAAGGACTCCAAGTCGTGGTCGACTCAGGCGGTCCAGTCTGAGAACCAGAACGAGAGGCACGCATCCAACGGTAAAGAAGCCTTGTACGGTTACACGTGGCAGCTGTGTAACGAAACGGTCGGTCCTGATTTTATACCCTGTCTGGACAACGACAAGGCGTTGAAGCGCCTGCGCACCACAAGGCACTTCCAGCACCGGGAGCGCCACTGCCCGGAGGACCCACCCACCTGCCTGGTCCCACTCCCCGACGGTTACAAATCCTCCATCACATGGCCCCGCAGTAGAGACAAGATATGGTATCACAATGTGCCTCACACGAGCCTAGTTGACTTCAAAGGCCACCAGAATTGGGTCAAGCTCTCAGGCGACTTCTTGAAATTCCCTGGTGGCGGCACCCAGTTCATCCACGGCGCCCATTACTACATTGACTTTCTTCAACAGGTAGTGCCCGACATTTCATGGGGGAGGCATATAAGAGTGACCCTCGATGTGGGTTGTGGAGTTGCTAGCTTTGGGGGTTACCTCTTTGACAAAGATGTCCTAACAATGTCATTTGCACCCAAAGACGAGCACGAGGCTCAAGTTCAGTTTGCCCTCGAGAGGGGCATACCCGCCATTTCTGCGGTCATGGGTACCCAGCGCCTCCCCTTCCCTAGCCGGGTCTTTGATCTCGTCCACTGCGCTCGCTGTAGGGTCCCTTGGCATGAAGAAGGTATAATAATGATAATAATCTCTAGCTCCACCTAATTATAGATTCATCATAACTGATTGTTTTTTTTAAACATCAATTGTAGGTGGTAGACTTCTCATGGAGCTTAACCGTGTTTTGCGTCCTGGCGGTTTCTTTGTGTGGTCCGCAACTCCAGTGTATGAGAAGAATGAACAAGACTCGCAGATCTGGAATGGTATTACATTGCCAAGTTCAACTTATTTATTCCTCTTGTTAGGGATCAACTGACTAATTGTCGTCCATTTTATTTCCAGAAATGTCTGCACTGACAATATCTATGTGCTTTGAGCTTGTCACCATTAAGAAGAACAAAATAAACAAAATTGCTGCTGCAATCTACCGGAAACCCACAACAAATGAATGCTATGATCAGAGGAAGCACAAGAGCCCTCCAATGTGTAAAGACGACGACGACGCAAATGCTGCATGGTATGTTTATCATCTTCCTTGCTAATATGTTGAAGAGTTGGTTCTGATATACAATATATTTCAGGTATGTTCCTCTACAAACATGTATGCATCGGGTGCCGGTTGACCCAAATGAGAGAGGAACTCAATGGCCAGAGGAATGGCCGGCTAGGCTGCAGGAACCTCCATACTGGTTAAACAGCTCTCAGATGGGGATTTATGGGAAACCAGCGCCCGAAGATTTTTCGAGAGATTATGTACACTGGAAACGGGTGGTGGAGAGGTCGTATATGAAAGGACTAGGCATCGACTGGTCCAATGTCAGAAATGTCATGGACATGAGAGCTGTTTATGGAGGGTAATTTTACTTCTCTTTTGCTTTCAACTTATAACTAGTCTGTTAATAAATATGAAATCGTTGATTCAAATCCTTAAATATTTTGTTATCATGCAGGTTTGCAGCAGCTCTGAAGGATGTTAAGGTGTGGGTGCTGAATGTAGTGAACACAGATTCTCCTGATACACTTCCAATCATTTATGAAAGGGGACTTTTCGGGATATATCATGATTGGTGCGAGTCGTTCAGCTCGTATCCTCGAACCTATGACCTCCTGCACGCGGACTATATGTTCTCAAGGGTGAAGAAGAGGTAAATGTATATATATATATGATGGATGAGCTCTTGGTCCTTAATTAGTGTTGAGTCTGATGGGTTGTGGCATAATGTAGGTGCAAGATTCCTCCTCTGATGGCGGAGATCGATAGACTGGTGAGGCCAGGCGGTAAGCTGATTGTTAGGGACGATGCTGATGTGATTGGGGAGGTTGAGAGCTTGCTGAGGTCTCTTCGTTGGGAGGTTCGTTTGATCTTCTCTAAGAACCAAGCAGGATTGCTCAGTGCACAAAAAACTGATTGGCGGCCGGACACATATTTGTCTTCTTCGTCCTCAATATAATTTGGTCTGCAATTTTCATTTATTTTTATGTATGGTGCTGTTGAGTCATATTGGTTTTATGCCCTATTTTGATGAAATCTAGTTGCAGAATTGTGATGGGCCATTAGCTAACTGAACAAGGTTTGATGTACATAGTTTTGAGCTCTCACTATTTTCTTGAAGCATCCTTGCTTGTGTCATGTGTAAATTTGTGAACCAAACAGATAAGCTTGAGCTTGGAGTCATTTTCGTGAAAGATAAGTGGCCTCAAACTTTCCCATAACATCAAATATATAATATCCCCACAATTTGTGGGTACTAAATGATAGAAAGTTAAAACTCTAAAAAAATGAACTTTTGAGTTTTACAAATAATCAACCTTTTTTTGCTGTCAATTTAAAATCATTTGTTCCATACTATATAAAATATATAGATATAAGCTTTGTAAACTATATCAAACTAGTTGGCCGTCATAAACAGTTTTATCATGATAAAAAAGTAGTTGACCATTGTTAAGAAACACTACGTGAGACTAAGATGATTGATGGCTGTATCAGCTTAACGACAACAAATCCATGTGATATATGTCTGAAACCAACCGAGGTTTTGAAAGAGACGTCAAAAACCTTAAGGCAATTAGGCTAAGCTCTAGTTGTAGGAGAAAGATGGTACAAACAATAATAAGAACCGACGTTCACCTACAACTAGCTATCACAACAACGTTAATATCTACAAACTTTTTGCTCAAAAGAATACTAATTTTAATTGTTCAACTAAAGCCTACTTTGTTAGGTTAAGCAGCATTCTTATCAGTTATGAGACATAGACGAACAAGGTTTTGTTCGTTGGTAATATCGTTGTATTGTGTCCGTAGATTTGGTTGGTGGGTTCAAATTATTACAGTCATAAACCTACTAGCGCTACTTGTCTGCGTTTTAGGTCTAATTTTGCATAAAAACATATGCATAATATGATGCGTCAAGTCCCACTGAATCATGTTTTCATAATACTACTAAATCTATCTCATTTTTATTGTCTGACTCTATTCAAGCAGTTAAACGGAGATGAAATTCAAAGTTTTAATTAGTCAATTATTCAAATTAGAATCTTATAAAATTGGATTTAAAATCTAGTCCGCACTTGCTATCTCACATTTTCTCTCTTTTCAAATTTATGTTGCTCATTTGTTAAAATAATAGACAAGCAAGGCTGGCTCAACAATTTTTAAGGCCTAAAACAAAATTTATTGGTTAATAGGGCCTTTATTTTTTTAAAGATATAATATTTTGAGAATTTATATATTAGTAGCATACAGTACCGTTAAGAAAATTTTCATATGATTTATAATTATCGGTTCAGTTGGTGAACTTTTCATCATCCAAAATAAATCTTCTCAATTTATAAATAGAAATATCATTCATACTTGTAAGATAATTAACTAAAAATACAAATACAATAAAACATATATACCACAAAAATGTACAGTAAAACATAGATAATCACTACTGAAAATGGCCTCCTAGCCGGCGAGACATTGCTCCCACCGGCCACGAGGCCCGGTCTCGCCAGCTAGGCCAAGCCGGCGAGATTTTTGCCCGAAAATTGCCGGCTTGGTTCTCGCCGGGCATGTCTCGTCGGGACTGGTCATAGCCGGCGAG
>JAYMTP010008187.1:0-10315 GCA_036897365.1 Geranium brycei | reverse complement strand
TATAAAGATTATTCATGTTGATCTTGTGTAGAATCAATCTACATTAAGGTCTTTAATCTAAGGATTCCATGGTTAAAATTTCCGCTTCCGCTGCATGAAATTAATTGTTTGGAACCCATGGAAACCCAACAGATACAAGTGTAAAACCTATGATTTTAGTTGATATAAATAAAATGAAAAATGAAAAATATTTACGAGGCTTGTACTATAAACAGATTAATACGTGTTCGAATTGAAGAGCTACACGAGCAATAATACTATACTTATGATATTGGAGCATGGGCTAAAGTTACCATCCTACCAATTCTAGTTACCAAGTAGTCACATTGTGTACCAATGTTTTTTAATAATGGCCATGCCCTAATGTTTTTGAGTAATGGCATGCCCTATGTTGAGCTGCAACTCTACACTAAGGTTTGTGCCCAACTTTGTATTAGATTGGTACCTAATTCACAATGACTTAGGAGACAACTAGCAATAACCACCAACTTTTCTCTTCATATTTAACTATGAACAATTATTTCATCCTAAAAAGTCAAACACCAAAACTTAATTTCATTTTTTACAATTACCTAATAATATTTAAAAAAAAATAAAAAAATATTCTTGTTAAAGAAATGAATTTGTCAATGCATGGAGGCAAACAAGTATAAGATGATCGGTTTCAATTCTTATATTCATGCATATAAAAAAATTGAGTAATGGAATTAATTTATTATTAGTTAAAATGCATGCTAATAATTTAATTGACATCTTATAAGTATCACATAAGAAACTCGTACGGTAAATATTATTCTCACATAAAAATATAAGTGATATGCAAGATTCATTCCCTAAAAATTCATGCTTATTTAGATGTTGATTGGGTTGGTGATCTTACTAATCATCATTTCACTGCAAGCTACTGTTTATTTCTTGACGACTCTCTTATATTTTGGAGTAATAAGAAATAAATTATTGTTGTCCACTCTAGCATTGAGGCCGAATATCGAGTTCTCGCTGATACTACTTCTGAGCTCATATGGTTACGATGGTTGCTACATGATATACATATTGTTCACGGTTCTGCTATTACGTTTATTGTGTCGATCGAAGTGTTATTCAGATTTCTGACAACGTCTTTCATGAGCGCACCAAGCATATAGAGAATGACTGTCACTTCGTACGACATTCTCTCACGCAAGAAGCCATCGCCCTCCGCACTGTCTCCTTTGATGACCATACCGTTGATATTTTCACCAGAGCATTACTTCCTGAACAGTTCGGCTTGTTAGTTTGCAAACTCAATCTTGGTTTTCTACCACCACGCATCTTAAATGTTTGAGGAAGCGTGTTAACATAATTAAGCTCATTGAGCTCTCCGCCAAACTCTAACTCTAGTTGTATATTTACTCCATATATATAAATTGTTCGTTCACAATTTCCAATATTTCTTATAAATGTATATACTTCTAATTACTAATCATTTATAGTGAGTGGCAAACATATATAGATGATATCGGTTAGACCATGATCAGCATTGAGAATGAGTAAACGGTGTGTAGAAGTAATGGAATAAATAAAAATAAAATGTTGGTATATATAAGGAGGAGACTTCTATGAAAAATAAAAAAAATTGCATTTAAATAGTATTTCTTGTGATAAGTTCAATAATCAAATAAATGCAATATTATAAAAACCAAATAAATTTTCTCCAAAAAGATAAGAAAATAATTTTAATAATATTCAAAAGTAGAAAGTCCATCTGTATACTAAGTGCTCTGCTAGAATAAAGCCATTCCGGAAATTTTAGTTAAATTATTTAGGCACAAGCATCGTGCAATATCTTTCGTCAATGATATTAATTAATAATGACCATATATCATAAATAAATATACACTATGACTATAGATGTAATAAATATTAAGGAACCAGTAAAAATAAATAAAATGATCTACCTTTCAAACATGTTATATATTAATATTACTATTAGATGTAGATGTCCTTCAAATAACCTTTTTCAAATTGGACATCAATAACAATTTTCTAAATCTATTTTTTTGCCAAAGTTCAACATTAAATCTTGATATAAAACCCTCACAAGAAAATCTAAGTAGATCAAAATATTAATATATTAATGGAGATTTAGTTTTATTTTAATAAATAAATTTTAATTCAAGTCACTTGAATCAGATTTCGATTAAATTATTCGTATATTTCATCACACGTCTAAATAAATCTGATGTAAGTGAAAAATGAAAGTAATTTGTGAGGTACATAAATTTGGTGAAGCCTTTCTCTCTTGTTTATGTTGGTAGCTAAGCATATAAGCAAAAAAATGGTAGCCACAGAGAGTTGGGGCATTGGCAAAAAAAGGTCCTACAAGAGGACCTCATCATCTCCAAATCTAATCACTGCACTATCTTCTTGTTATGTAAGGACAGATCTCTCCACTGTTCATTTATTGGTATTTTGTTGTCACATTCATGTCCTCTCACTTCTCACCCATTTCATCTTCCATTGATTCATTATAGACCGTCAATTAAATATATATAGTTTGTTAATAAATAATTTTGGGTCATTTTAATAACTTGATTTCTATAGACCGTTAATCAAATAAATATAATGTGTTCATAGATATTTGTGGGTCTTTGTATTAACTTACTTTTTATAAAGACCGTTAATTAAATATATAATTTGTTGTTAACTATTTTTGTCTTTTGTTAGGAAAAAATGTGACGTATTATTAAATTATTAAGCAATTAACATGATATTACATCGAACAGACAAAACACCAGATGGTGGGACAGACCATACACCGTAATCTCAACTACTGTTATTTAAAACATATTTGGTTAATTCATGAGCCATAAAATTACAAGAATGACGAGTAAATAAATGATAGTGTAACGAAATACATATTGCAAACTCGCGGCCTCCACCTCGAATAGGTTAAAACTCCACGCAAATTTGTTACAAGAATCACTCTGAAAACACTTAGAGCAAGCCCCTAGTTCAACACCCCAAATAAACATGCGAAACAAATCGATCCCCTCCAATTCTCTTCCCAGATCAAGAGTATCGTGCCATCTGAACCTCCAAATGGCCCAATGGGACACCACGATGACGCATTGAATGTTAAGAAAACCAAGACCCCCTAATTTGATATGCTTACATAAATATGCCCCAAGTGAAGTCTAATATGCCAGTGACCAATTTCTTAATTTTCAAAGATGTCATTAGGGACCCTAATCTCCTGCTCTTGGGTTGCTAATGTTAGGAATTCCTCGTGTGAGTCCATATCTAACATTAGAAGATTATGGGGGTATATGAAGAGATTATATACACATTACACCCTATACTTGATAGACTAGTCTTTTGGGTCAGAGGTGTGCTTTAATATGTATATGAGCTTCCACATGGAGGCGATCCTCTTTAATAAATGTCTGGTTCTCTCTAACAAGTGGTATTAGAGTCAGTTTGTACGGATCTCATCGGGCCGATAGGCTAGTATATCTCATGGTGGATCAATCCATGCAGCTCAATGTGGAGGGAGATTGTTAGGAATTTCTCAAGTGAATCCAGGTTCCACATTGAAAGAGTACGAGATATAAAGATAGTTTATATACACATTAGACCCTAAACCTGATAGACTAGTAGTTTGAGTCAAATGTGAGTTTTAATGTGTATATGAGTTTCCTCGTCGGGTTGCTTCTCCTTGGTAAAGACTCGATTCTCCCTAACAGCCAATGGCATCTTTTGAAAATTAGGAACTGGACATGGGCATTTTAGACATTTCACTTTCAAATTTAACATTTTTTTCATCCAAAAATGTTAGTAGTGTCAAAAAATAAAGTTGAGTGTATCTGAATAACCCAAATCTCATTTAAGTGTAGCTAAACTAAAAGAGACACACAATTAGGTATATTTATCTATACTTTTTCTTAGTTTTTATGTAAGTTGAATTTTAATATGATATCAAAACTCACTATTTTGACATAAATTTATAATAATAAAGTCAAAATAAGATGAGTATACCAAGTGTTCATTTGGGATCGAGAGAACTCCCCTTGCCATGAACCTACAAACAATTTTAAGAAATAATATTATATATTATTTCAATTAAAATATAAATTTATTTTGAAAACATATTGCATTTGCAATTGCATTTGCACTGGGTTTTGGGGAAAGCGTATTTTCCATATCAAAATTGAGGACGGTTAAGATTTAGAGAAACTCACTATATTGTCATTCTTATTTGGCATATATCTTTAAAGATTATCGACTTATTTATTTTATGCACAGAAACTCTTATGTATGGATCTCAATTCGTTTTTTATTTGTAAACAAACTAGAGAGTCATCTCAAATCTATTCCACATACAAAAACTCATAGGTAAATCAATCTTTAACAACAACAAAAACACAACCTTAATCAATTTTATTCACTCACTTTTGGGTTTAGAGATTGTCGTAAACACCATATAACTAACGTCTTTTTGTGATATTGTAGTAAGATAAAGCAATGACCATGCACTGAATTAATATTATGAAAATGACACTTTAGTACACCTAACTATGATAATTTCACACTTGCTATCATGACTATTCTTTTCACACTTTACTACACCTGGCTATGTATTTTGGGACATCTATAGGCTAAATTTTGTTCAAAATAGATAGTTATGTGTAGTAAAATGTCTCAATACAAAAGTTGTACTAAAAGAGAAAGAAAAAAAAAAGTTAGAATAACAAAGCGTGAAACGATCACTGTTAAATCTAGTAAAATGTCATTTTTCCCTTAATACAATGAATAATTATATCATATTTATAATAGAAATGACATTAACTCAATTTGAAATTTGAAGATACAAATGAGGACTGTGTAATTAAAATATGATTAATTAATACGTCTTGTTGAATTAGGAGTCTGGCAACCATGAGATTAGGGTTGGCAGAGTCATTGGAAAGGGCTTAACATGGCAAAATTGTAGTTAATTGGTGGATTATATTATATACGGTGAAGAAACCAAAGTACAGATGATAAACATTAATTAAGAGTAAATGTACTTACCTAATTATTAGGTCAAACAAAATATTTTATTTATTTATTTATTCATTCAATAATTATATGCCAAGTTCCCATATTGGGTGAGCCAATGCAGCCAATGACTGTAACTCAACTGTTACATTACAGCTATTTTGAGTTCATCAATAAAGACAACTTAAAGCTTGTTTAATACGTTTTAAAAAAAACAAATTTTCTTTGATAAAATAATTATTGTAAGACATTTAAAAGATTAACATTATTTTTCAAAAACGGTTGAAAAGTGTTATTATGATTTTTTTTAAAAAGGTGAAAATGATATTGTCAAAACTTTATTTACAAATGGTTAGAAAGTCAACTTTCTTTTAGTATATAAAAGATCGATCTTAACTATGAAATGTCTTGGAGAACCTTTTTATATGTTCACGTATAAAAGACAATGACTTAGTTAAATATGTCCAAAAACAGAAGTTCCTCAATTTCTGATTCTTAAATATGATAATCTGTGAAAGTGAAAGGCCTAAATGGCCTGCATTGCATTAACCTCGTAATTTTGTATTGTACCAACAATTGGGTAAGTTCACTGCCGGGCCGAAAACGAATTATCTATCACGATGTTATAATATAATTAAATTATGCTCTAATGAATTTATTGGTTTAAAAAAAATTACATCACCCTATCTATTTATATGACCCTCATCACTCTCCTATCGGGATCAAAGTTTCGACCTCACAACAAATAGTGTGATGTGTTGGAATGTATTTTTAGAGACGATATCTTTATATATTGTTAATTACATTTAAATTAATTATAATAAGTAGGGTTGGTCCAAGCTATATGGAGATTTTAAAAAATAAAAGTAGGTAGCATAAATTATGTACACTGAGAATGGCATCTTCTTTGAATTGTCATTTAATTTTTGTGTAGTTTGCATGTGACAAATTAATATCTTGAAAATAAAGAAGTAATTAAGGGTATTGAAATTGATGAGTGTAGTTACTAGTTAGGCATGCAATTATGATAGGGATTGGATAGTAAGTCGGTCTGCTTCACAACACAAATTGAATGATATAAAGAAAATATTTGAACAAGAGCATAAATATTATGTTTTAATTATTCGAGACGAGAACAAATTAAACACTATCGGTTTAAATAGTATATGTATAAATAATTTAAAAAAAAAGTTATGTGATTTATAGTTAGGGTTATTCATAATTTTAAAATCAGACCGATCTGTCTTTACAATTTTTTAATTTTAAAACCGTATTCATAAATAAAAATAATTGACAAATTGTTTATAACTGTACGTAATCCATGGTAATACTTTGATTATAATCAAACCGAATTATCGGTTGATTTTTCTCTCCACTGTAAGCTTGATTTATGAGTCAAATCAAACATATAAATAAACTTTATTATGCGCACTAATTAAACAATTTGGTTACACGTTATATGAAACTCCAAACTTAGTTATAACCATACTTCTGAAAATGATAACAAAATTCGAACGTTACACTTTAAATGACATTCCATTCATTCTTTCCAGTTTAATCGCGATTTTGATTTGTATTTTAAGAATTGATTTCGAGTTCAAAATAAACACCCCAATAACCATTAGGGATGTTCATCGGGTCGGGTTGAGTAGACCCGACACGGGTCGAACCCGACTCGATTTGAGTCAGGTGATGGAACCCAGACTCAATACCCGACTCGATTGAGAAGTCGGGTAGTCAGGTTCGGGTAGACTCGGGTCTCGGGTGAGTCGGGTATACCCAACACACTCGACACAAAATTCCCAATTTGTATTCAACCCAAAATTAAAATTTAAATCATACTTTTTCAATTGAATCCGAACCCTAACCCTAATCCTCAAATCAAAATCCCTAATTTGTACCCCTAACCCTACCCCCAAATCAAAACTCCCAATTTAAAATCTTAAATTGAAACATTCGAAAATGAAAATTCAAATAAAAACCCCTAAATTATAACTTCAAACCAAAATTAAAACTGAAATCGGAACCAAACTCTAACCCTAACCCCAATTTCAATTTAAAATCGAAATCCCCAAAATTTTGAATGAAATCAGAAACCCCCAATTTTAATTTAATTTTAAAATCCCCAAATTTTTTATTCAATTCAGAAACTCTAAACCCAATTTGAAATTAAACCCTAAACCCCAAAATTTAAATCCAAATCAGAAAACCCTAACCCTAATCCCCAATTTCAATTTGAAATCGAAATCCCCAAAATTTTGATTGAAATCAGAAACCCCCAATTTGAATTTAATTTTAAAATCCCCAAATTTTTTATTCAATTCAGAAACCCTAAACTCATTTGAAATTGAACCCTAAACCCAAAAATTTAAATCCAAATCAGAAAACCTTAACCCCCATTCCCAATTTCAAATCAAAATCCCCAAGTTGAAGATGAACACAGAAACCCCCAATCCCAACCCAGAAATTGACATGCAAAGTTTGGAATTCTTATCGTCACCGGATTTCCAGGCATCGTCAGTGAGTGAATGTGAAGCTTCAATGTCTAGCCCACCAGTCTCCACTCCACCGTGGAATCAATCCGTTGGAGAATCATCTCCCCACCATCGAGGATTTATAGTGGAAGAAAGGGTTCTCCAACGGATCAATTCGAACGGTAACTAGCTACCAAATCGATCCGTTGTGATATGAGTGAGAGAGAGAGAAGAGACGAGAATCGAGGGAGGAGGACAGAGGCGAGGCGGCGACGTAGGGTTTCAGACTCCAGAGAGAAAGGAGAGGCGGAGGAGAGTCTGAGTGTGAGCTGTGAGGGCTAAGAGTGAGAGGTGATTTTGTGGAATTAAAAATTCCACAAAAACGTGTGTGGAGGAGGCTGTGCCACGTTAACGAATATCGACGGCTGAGATGGGTTCGTCGAGGATGATCAATGGAGGAGAGCGTGCCACGTCCCCAAGTCATGACCCTGAAGGAGAAGAGAGCTCCTCACTCTCATTGAGTCCCACATCGGAAGCGTATGAGACTCAATGAGAGTTTATAAGCTTCTTTTCATCTACATTAGGCATCTGAATCCAAGTAGGCTGAGCTTGTAACTGGGTTGGAGGTCTCTGGTGGTGGTTGTTGGGCTGGGTTTGGTTGATTATGTTGGGCTGGGGGAAGTAAACAAATCTTACATTTTTTATACATACTATCGGGTTGTCAGGTACCCGGCGGGTAATACAATACGACCCAATACTCGACTCGGTTGGCTTGTCGGGTGGTCGGACTCGGGTATCTCGAGTCTCGGGTCAGTTGGGTATCGGGTTAATCGGGCCGAGTGTCGAGCGGGTCGTCAGGTAAGTCTGGTTACCGGGTAAAATGGAAAGCCCTAGCCTGTATCACAGACCGTTACATGGCCCGTGATACTCCCTGAATGTGACTCTCATGTGCGCTCCTCTAGTCTTTGTAACGGGCCGCTATATGGCCCCTCAGAAAGCCAGACTCGTTTCCTTGGTTTGTTCCTGCACACATAAACTTCGAAAACACACATTGAGACACAAGGGTACAAAATTGATCATTAAACATACATTCTCTAGGAGAATACGACCTGCTAGCATGATAAATGATATCCAAAGTGTATACGTGGTGCGACCATATCATAGGTACACCTAACCTATTTGCACATAAAGTACATCTTGACATCCCACCTAAAATTTATAATTGCACATCAGTGTATCAACAAAATAGTTGGAAAGGAAATAAATTCATATATGGAAAGGAAATAAATTTTCAAGAGTTGGAAAAGAAATTTTGTAAATTATAATTTGTATTTTTGTATTGCTTTTAAACAAGTGGGTGGGTTCATTTATGAACACCATATATGAATTTTCATTTATGAACGCCATATATGAATTTTCATAAATGAACCCACCCACTTGTTTAAAAGCAATACAAAAATACAAATGTGAGGTGAATTGACTGATAGAATGTTACATTACATATGGGCAAAAAGTATTTAATTTTTTTCTTCTTCTGAATTTACAAAATATATTTAGTCAGGTGTACCAACTATATGCACTTATCTAAAAAATTACATGACTAAACGCACTTATCTTGTAAATTAATTAATATACGCCACGTCGGCTTACGTGTACAAGTATTTGGGTTGACGTTGACTTGGGAAAACGAATGTTTTGTCTCTTAGTTTACTGTTTCTCTCCCAACAACTACCGGAAAAAAGAAAAAAGAAAGACTGAACTTCGAAGCAGGTGGTAAGAAAATATTCAAAAAAATGAAACATCGTCTGTGTTTCAATCTGAAGAACCCTCTGCTTTTCTTTCCCAACTTGTTGCTGTTTCAAGCTCCAAAAGGTTTGACATTTGTTTTCGAGGTTTAAATTTCTGTATTGATTATTTATGATGACATTTGGGGTTGCATGTGTTTTAATGATTGTGTTTGTGAATTGTTGCTTTCAGTTTGAAGGAACCCATTTTTGTTGCACAAATGGCTTTACTTTGACTGGAACCCTAATGCCCAAATCAAATTTGCCCAATTTGTGGTGTTTGACACCATTTTTATTTTTATTATATATGAGGTGTTGGTAGCTACAAATTGTTGCTGTAGCTTAGAGGATTTGTGAATTTGAAACTAGAGACTGAACTAGGTACATGGTACTTCTTATTGTGTGACAGGATATCAAATGATAATAACAGAACAATCAAACACAAAAGAATCGAACAATAATATCAGGCAAACAGCTACACTTTGTATTAGAAATGATAAAATCTCAATAGGGCGAAGAACCCTAATTGAGCCAATTCCTCATAGAGGCCAAAATGACAATTGATCAAAGATAAAATCCTAGGAGCCATCGCTATCTATTAACTATTAATACCCTTTTCCCCCACAGGCCTTCAATCCCACTACCCTGCTCTGCACCAGAAACAACTCGCACGATGAAGAAGAAGACAAAAGAGTGTGACGCGAGGAGCCTTTTGTTTTTCTTTAATTCATTGATATTTTATTAACTTCTTCTATAGGTATTTATAACCTGAGAGTTCCAAACTAACACAAGTGATCGGATATAAATCCTGATCTAGATAACTACAAGTTTAAATTTCAAAAGCTAATAAATCAAAAAACAATAATTATTCTTTTCTTCTCTTCTCTTTAATTTCATATCTGATAAGTCTTGAATTGGACTCTTAACATAACTCCCCCCTTCAAAATCGCGCTCGACCGCGAGCGTGGGATTCTTGGATCGTAGACGGCTCGAAGTTGCGAACCAAATCGAATGTCGCCGAAGTGTTTAAATATACCA
>JAYMTP010008186.1:0-10315 GCA_036897365.1 Geranium brycei | reverse complement strand
TTCCTTATTGAGTTCTGCCTTCTGCGCGTAAAATGTTGCAGAGATCGTCTTCGACATTTTGTTCGACATCTTTTGTTGCCTAAAAAATGAGCCAATATATTATGTAATAACAAGTACTTACCTAATTCCACAAGACTTATGTTTCCGTTTCCTTCACGGATTACCTTTCTTCATGCAAGCTTCCTTTTCCCATATTCCCACACGTTTTGGGAATCTTTGATCGCAGCATTACAGTTGTACATACACGTGTATACTAATCCTAATCTAAATCGGAAACTTGCCTAAAACAAAGTCGGCAGATGTCTTTCGCTAACGCCTCAGACATTGCGACTAACATCTTTCTGTGTCCTAAAAAATACAACCAATCTAAACGTACTTTTCATTCTTTGTCGGGTGAATTTCACTTTACCGCACATGATTAACTAAACTCTATTTTTACCTTGTCACACCTAACTTAAAATGTCATTTTGTCGATACCCTAACAATGTTTTGGACTCGCGATGTTAAATCTGCTTACGTAAATATAAAATTGCAAAAATAGCCTTTACTATTTTTAAAATTTTCAATTCAATGTCATTATTCAATAGTCGAGAATCCTTGGTAGGAGCTCTTGTAAGCAAAACTCTCCATGTACTAACAAATTAACAACTACCGTTAACTAACTCTGCTAATTCGGATACCTCGTTCAAATTCGAACCCTGACCTTAATGTCAGAGAACGAACTTTTTGTAAGGCCCTAACCACTGGGTTAATTCAGGTTGTGAAAATACGTAATTAATTAAATGTCTATGGTTCGAATTGATATAAACTAGAGGAAAAATGAATGTCTGTCTATTTATGTGATGTCATGCGATATACCTCAAATATTGATACCAATATAAACTCTTTTCTTGTACAATCAATTTTAATCTCTCTCACTAAGGGTGAAACAAGACGAATCGAGTTTAATTTTGTCGAGACTCGACTTGACTCAAGAAATAAGTGTCCAGCTCGAGCTTGGATCAGTCTGAAACGACATATATAGTAAAGCTTATGTTTGGGTTCGAAAAAAATGGTCAAGTTTAAATTTGATTCGACTCGGCTTGGCTCGATTTGATTCATTTAATTCCCGCTGCATATATATTTAAAATCATATTTTAATTTTACGTTATAATTTATCAAATATTAAACGAAGCGGCTCGCGAGCATATCAAACATTAATATATTGGTATCAAATCCTATGTTAACTATACAAACCCATTAAAGCTTGAACCGAACTTGAGTCTATAACTTATTTTTATTAGTCGAGTCAATACTCAACATGGGTGTTCATTTTGACCCAGTTACCCGGTTTACCCGGAGACCGCCCGACCCAAGGCCTTACTGGCCCAAGACCCACCGAAATGGGTTGGAAAGTTAGAACCCGACTTCGTATCGGGTGAGCCTCAGGTGAGATATATGAAACCATCTGGCGACCCGACGACCCGAGGCCCCTATTAAAATGGGCCAATATTTTAGCCCAAAGCACAAACCCATATGAGAGGAGCGAGAAGCCCAGCTTGTGGCCCTCTCTATTAGCCTTCTCTGTCCTTTCGGCAAATGCTATCTTATCTTTTGTGAAGGTCTTACCCAGAAACCAGAAGAGACGTTGAGGGCGAAGCTTTGAAGAAGACGGTAATGGAGGTCCCAACAACATCGTGTTATGGTTCGAGGTCAGTTCCTTTTCCTACACCTTCCATTTCTGCTGCTTCGCCTCTGGTTTTGGTGAATTTCCCCCCAAATGTTGCTCTATCAAGAACAAGGAGGTTTCATTCTCGATCTCGATCTGGATCTCAATTCGTTGCTGTAACTGTGACTATGGCTATGGTTAGAGGAAAGCAATTGAATTATAGAGGCAGAGACACGAGTGTTGGGGATGCTATAGATTTATTTCGTCTGAAACTCCAGTCTAGCCCAAGCCCTCATATTCAAGAATTTGCTGATATATTGAAGTTAATTGCCGGAAAGAAACAATACTCGAGAGTGATATCCTTGTATAAAGAGATGGGAGGTTTCAGAATCGCCCCCAATACATATATTATGACCATTTTGATTAACTGTTATTGCAAGCTTGGTGACACCAATGCTGCCCTTGAGCTGATGAGGGAGATGCAAGGGGGGGAAATTGCCAAGCCTAATGTTGTCACTTACAATACCTTGATAAATGGTCTTTGCAAAACCGGAAAAACTAATGTTGCTCTTGAGTTGATGAGGGAGATGAAAGAGATAGAAGGTGCCAAGCCTGATGTTTTTACTTATACTACCTTGATTGATGGTCTTTGCAAAGCGGGAAAAACTAATGATGCTCTTGAGTTGATGAGTGAGATGCAAGAGGGAGGAAGTGTCAAGCCTAATGTTGTTACTTATAATACCTTGATTGATGGACTTTGCCAAGCCGGAAAAACTAATGATGCCATTGAGTTGATGATGGAGATGATAGAGTTGCAAAGTGTCAAGCCTGATGTTATCACTTATAATATCTTAATTGATGGACTTTGCAAAACCGGACAAACTAATATTGCTCTTGAGTTGATGAGGGAGATGCAAGAGGGAGAAAGTGTCAAGCCTGATGTTGTTACTTATAATACCTTGTTTGATGGTCTTTGCAAAGCTGGAAAAACTAATGATGCTCTTGAGCTAATGAGGGAGATGCAAGAGGGAGAAAGGGCCAAGCCTAATGTTGTTACTTATAACACCTTAATTGATGGACTTTGTAAAACAGGAAAAACTAATATTGCTCTTGAGTTGATGAGGGAGATGCAAGAAGGAGAAAGTGTCAAGCCTAATGTTGTTACTTATAATACCTTGGTTGATGGACTTTGCAAAGCTGGAAAAACTAATGATGCTCTTGAGCTAATGAGGGAGATGCAAGAGGGAGAAAGTGCCAAGCCTAATGTTGTTATTTATAACACCTTAATTGATGGACTTTGCAAAACTGGAAAAACTAATACTGCTCTTGAGTTGATGAGGGAGATGCAAGAGGGAGAAAGTGTCAAGCCTAATGTTGTTACTTATAATACCTTGTTTGATGGACTTTGCAAAGCTGGAAAAATTAATGATGCTTTTGAGTTGATGTGGGAGATGATAGAGCTGCAAAGTGTCAAGCCTGATGTTATCACTTTTAGTACCTTAATTGATGGACTTTGCAAAGCCGGAAAAACTAATGATGCCATTGAGTTGATGAAGGAGATGATAGAACTGCAAAGTGTCAAGCCTGATGTTATCACTTATAATACCTTGATTGATGGACTTTGCAAAGCCGGTAAAACTAATGATGCCATTGAGTTGATGAGGGAGATGATAGAGCTGCAAAGTGTCAAGCCTGATGTTATCACTTATTCTACCTTGATTGATGGACTTTGCAAAGCCGGAAAAACTAATGATGCTCTTGAGTTGATGAGGGAGATGCAAGAGGGAGAAGGTGACAAGCCTGATGTTGTTACTTATCGTACAGTAATAAATGGGCTTTGCATGACAGGAAACTTTAGGGCTGCTGTTGAATTGGTAATGGAGATGATAGAGAAAGGTTGGAAGCCTACTAAATCTACGTGTAATACTTTTATTGGTGTGTTATGCAAAACGGGGAACACTACTGCTGCTGTTGAGTTACTAAGGGGGATGGAAGCGTTACGGGAAAATCATGAGAGTAATTAAGCAGAGCCAGCCTGCTCAAGAGATGGTCGGTAGCAAAACGATAATATAAAGCCAATGAGGTGAATGTTTATCATCCTTTGAAGTCTGCTAAATGTTTGCAAACATGTGAGTAGAAAAAGTGGTCACGTTTTTGCCCTTATAGTGTTGCTTCAGTTTAACGCGATGACAACACCTTAACTTCTGTTCTCCTTTCATTTTCAATGATTAAATCCTTAAAACCAGTTTTCATCCAATTTTCCTCTTTTGATATAAAATGAGTCTCATATGCAAAAGTTGAAATGTCATTCTTTTTATAGTATATGGTGTTTCCTAAATTTAGCCCATTTTGACTGGATTTGCACAATGTATCGGCTAGTATGTTAACTTAATGCATAGTCTGTTTATTGAATTCATAAATTTCTTGAAATAAACAGACCAAGTATTTCTGTGGCATTCTCGTAGCTATGCATGCAAGAGTTTATATCTTATTATTGTTTATTTTTTCCATAGCTATGCAAGAGTTTATATCTTATTAATGTTACTTTATTCTTCCTACTCTTCTATATTTGCCAAACCAAGTAACTTTTAAATTGCACTTTTCAGATTGTATATGTTTTCGGACACTTGAGAATTGTTCTAGATGCCGTTTTGATGTACCCTCTTTGATTCTTAACTTTAATTTATTTTTATTGATGCAGACATTTCTCAACCTATTGATGTTTCCTGTGCGCATGGTTTGCTCTTTTAGGGCATGATGCGAGGGAATTTTTGTCAAGGCTCGATTTTTCAAAAATCTTTATTTGTCGCCTCGTCGCCGGGTCAAAGTCGATGGTGATGATGGAAATGACATTGCTGGTATTGCTGAATTCGGAGAAGTTATATATTATACAGAGATTTGTAATAATGAAATTCATTTGGAGGATTCTGTATGGGAAGAAGCCTAGGATTATGTAATCTTTCAATGAAGTGTTGATTTTTTATTTTTTGTAAATTTGTTTCTGAATAGAAATTGTAAATTTGCTTACAACTTGTTTAAAGGAATTGTTGGTTGTTCTATAGGGTACCCTAGAATTCTTCTACATGTCCAAATTTCAAATGGGTATTCCTTAAACTGTAGATGCATGGTATCAAGCTTGTTCATATAAAAATGTTTATGTAAAGAGAAAAATGTATTTAGACTTGCATTTTTGTTGAAGAATCCCCATTTTCATTTTAAAGAACCAGGTTGCATCTCCGAGAAGAAGGCATGGCTGCCTTTTTTTTCTTTTGTTGTTTTAAATATATTACTTAAGGGGTACTTGTGTCATTTTTGAAAATTTAGAGATGAAATTGTAACTTTTCTGTTTGTTTTAATGTCTTTAGGGTAAATTGATACAAAACTAAAGTTTCATGTACTAAATTGAAACAATAAAAATGCACACTGTAATGAATTGAAAAACTCGCATACGTGGGAAAAATGTTAAGTGTAACACCTCGGAGATTCATGGCGAACCAGATAGGCCCTTCGACACTTAAGCATGTGAATATGACCTATGTGGACATTGTTTCACAAAAAATGGAAAATGACCTAGTTAATATGTGTATCAAGTTGTGACTCATTCAACTGGAGTTGTGATTTGAAACGCTTAAACTCGACTTTGAATAATATGAAATACATTTATATATTCTAGAAAATAAGACCTCTCCAACAGTATATCACAAGTTTTATAGAGAAATTGAACCTCAAAGTTAGTTACTTTAGATGATGTTGTTGAGATATATTGAGTTGTGCACTCAAAGCGTTTTTTCAAAAGTTATGCACTTCTATTACTTTCTTAATAGTCTTACATGAAAAGATTACGTGAGAATCTCACCAAACCGTGAGAACTGTGCGAACATATGAGGGAGTGCCACATGGCAGCATGCGCTAAGCTGGCAAACGCAGACACGTGGTGCTGAGTTGGCAGTCGCGGAAAAAAAATCTCAATCCTCGTTGTACCACTTCTCTGACAGGGTAACACTTTTCCCTCTAGGTTATAATACAGAACTCAACCCCATTGACATATGGCACCCTCATATTGATTCTCATAGTTCTCACGCCTCTTGTGGTTCTCAATGGACTGCATCCCTATAATATAATGTAGGAATAATGACAGTTTACTACATCTAACTATTCCGAAATGACACTTTCATACCCTAACTAATTTTTTCTCTTTTTTAGTACCCTGACTTTTTATATTGACAACATACCCCAAAAATACCTTAACTATCATTGGTTTTGATTTCAATTCTACCCAGAATTGATCCGGTCAGACCATAAAAATTTCAATTCCATTATGAATTTAAACCAATTTCAAATTCAATTTTGATTC
This sequence comes from Geranium brycei, assembly GCA_036897365.1. Taxonomy (NCBI): domain Eukaryota; kingdom Viridiplantae; phylum Streptophyta; class Magnoliopsida; order Geraniales; family Geraniaceae; genus Geranium; species Geranium brycei. The sequence continues at coordinate 4,313 of JAYMTP010008186.1, read as the reverse complement.
ACTACCGGTCCGTTGTAAACCGGACATAATTGAAATCAAAATCAGGGGTAGTTTAGGTATTTTAGGAATTTTAGGGGTAAGTTGTCAATAAAAATAGTCAGGGTACTAAAAAAGAGAAAAAAATAGTTTGGGTATGAAAGTGTTATTTCGAGATAGTTATGTGTAGTAAACTGTCATTATTCCTATAATGTATTCATAGATTTGTAAGAAAACATATAGAGAGAGATAAGACTATCGCGCGCAGTGTAAGTGTGCAAATATTGGGTCCCAATAGATTTGCAGAGTTCTCAAGTTTTGATAGCGCTATCTTTACAGGAGGAAAGGACCTGAGCCCCGGAGTGGGACTCAGGATATGATGTTTAGATTTTGGACATTTCCTCCGATTTCAGGAGAAGGAGAAGAGCAACCGCCAATCCAAGTAGGCCACACAGGGATGAAGGGCAGAAGTCTTTCGGCATGCCTCCAAAAGTATGTTCCTAATGAGACACCTCAGCGGTTGAGTATCACACTAACTGTTGTGAGGTTAAGGATTCGATACTGCCGAGAAGATTTTATGAGTAGATAAGTTTGTTGTAAGAGTAGTATTTAAATCATCCAAATATTGAGCCAAGCAAAATCGATATTCTCACGTTCAAACAATTATGGATTAATAATTTGGTTAAAATATTAAATTATAAATCTAATGTTTTATATAAAATTGATCTATAATACGATCTTAATGTTATGTACCTCCAAAACAAAAGCTTGGATCAATAAAATTTTATTTTATTTAAACACCGAGAGACAAAATTTAGAATACTGATTCAAAATTTTAAACATTCAGTTTATGCTAATTAATATAACTCATCTTAATTTTGCATGCGTCCTTGGATACTCTGATCCCACATTATTGATTGTATGTCATTTAAATTAGTTACCACAATTGTCATATAAATTATGTTTCACACACAACAACATAAAATATGTGACATTCTGATGTTATTTATTTTCTATTTGTGTGTATATATTTAGATTTCCGCCCAATTCTAACTCTCCCATACTAGTATATGTAATTCATCGCCTACTAGTCAAAATTTACATGTATTTTAAAATTAAAACAATTGTTAAAATATTGGAGGAAACTAAACACGATACTTCAATATTTGTGAACATTGCAAAGGGTCGTGTTACTATCAAATTATTTGAGATGACACTGGTATTACGGGTAACAAACATAAAAAAATGATTGCTATTGTCAAATCACTCTTTACAAAGTCTTTCTTCAGCTTTGCTTCTCTATTTTCTTTTCTTTGTGCCCACGAGGGCATTAATTGGAAGTGGCATTGTGTTGGCTCGGCTTTTGATTTTTTGAGAGTGTGCATGCATATTTTGGCGTTTGTGCCTTCTTATTTTCTTTTGCGCGTCGTTACTTTTGTTTTTCGGAATAACTTTAAGTTCGTAAAATATATTTCCTTTCTGTTATTGATAGAAAAATCTTGTGATTTTGAAACGTTTAAACTCGACCTAATATGATGTGAAACACGTTTACATAATTTAGAATATGAGATATTTCCAACGATATCTTACGAGCTCTAAATAGACGAGTGGTGAATGAGAAACCGAACCTCAAGACGACCACTTGAAATTGTGTTGTTAAGAAATTGAGTTGTAGTGTTTCTTAAAATATGCACATTTCCAGTGTTCTCTTAAAAGTCTCGTATGTATGGGGGTATGAGAAATTTTTAGTATAAGTTATCTCAAAGTTAGATCATTCGACGTTCACAAATGTGGTTATGTTTCTTTTTTTATATAAATTACATCATTTCCTATATTTTCATAAAGCCCTTTCAGCAGGTTCAAACTAACGACCTCTCCACTATGAATGTGAGGTTCAATCGTTAGAGTGTCCCCTTTGTTTTAATAACATATTTATTTTGTATTAAGAGATGTTATGTTCTAATTGCACATATACAAAGAAGTGGAACTCTGATCATGCATTATTAGTTGTTCAACAATTTGAAATGTCATTTAAATTAGTCTCCAATTCTCATATAAATTATATTGGAGACGAATCAACATAAAATGTGTGATCTTGAGATGTTCTATGCATAGATTGAGCACACAAAACACAACTTGCATTATTATAAATTGAAGAAATGAACCATACAACAACAAATTTATTCTTGCATTAAACATAAGTAATCAATCAAGAGGTGGAACTGGGAGTCGACAGAGCGAAATCGAGATTCCATAGCTGAAATACTCCATTCACAAAATCGTAATGAGCGCCTTTCAGGGCCAGAGTCTTCTTCGTCACAGCATCCCTGACGAACGGGTATGTCAATAAGTTCCCGAGCGACACATTCACCGCCTCCTTCTCGCAGTGATAGCATTGTTCCTCGGGGCTCAGCTTCCCATGCTCCGCCTTCACCTTCTCCTTGGCCGCGGTTCCAATTTGAACCCACTTCTCCACGAAATGACTGAAATAAATTAACAATTAGTTTGATACACAACGAAAATGAGTAGTGTCATTACGGGTTTTGCATTAATTTTAGTAGAACGGTATAAACTAAGTTACCTATTAATGGTTCCATCGGCGGGAATGTTCCTGAGTCCCTTAATACCACCGCAACGACTGTGACCGATGATTAAAATGTTCTCAACCTTGAGATGATGCACTGCGTATTCAATGCATGCCCCGACTCCTCCATATTTTATTTGATCATATGTAGGGACCATGTTGGCGATGTTTCGCACCGTAAATGCTTCCCCCAACTTGAAATTCAGGATGTGTGTAGGGCAAACGCGAGAATCCGAACAAGCAAACACCAAAAACTGTATAATTTTTAACAGAGTTAGTGACAGCAACTATATGATCAGTACTCAGTATATACTACAAAAAAAATTTAATCAAGTTAAGACTCGTATATATAGTGACCTTGGGATGTTGAAGTTCTGCAAGGTCGCGGAAGAGACCAGGTCGTTTACTACATTCATTTTAAAACAATGTGTCAATCAGACAGTCAGACTCAGAATATGAACAGTTAACACTCTTTAAACAGAATAATGTACTCACTCAAATCTGGTGGTCTTGAAGTGGAGAAATCCGGAACGAATCTTCTCATCAGCATCAGACTCGTTCGACTTGACCGCTTCCAGTTCTGCTGTTAGCTGCTTGATCTTGGCAATGGCCAAGCTTCGGACATCACGCTGCTCACTCACAACAACCTCGGACAGCTTCGCAAGAACATCCTCGTACGACTCATTGGTGACCGCCATTTGTGTTCCTACAACATCAAAACCACTTCGTTAAGGAACCATAACCATGACCATGAACAAAACAAAACATACCTTAATTTCTCAGAAACGATCTGAAACTGACAGTGATGTTTGTGTTTGGTGCTTAATCAATATCAATCAATGCTGTGAGGACACAACACGACTTGGGTCGCTCTTTATAGAGATCAAAACCCATCAAGTGGCTTATTGAATATAATTTCATTAACCTCAAAAACGTGGTTTAATTAATTTGTTTATTACAAAAACGAAAATGGCACTCATTTCGAAGACACAAAAGTAAAGTCGAGGCGCGTTTTGTGGGTTCACATTATTATACGACTCTGCTACTTCGTAAACTATATAGTCCACCAAATGCGACCGTCTCGAAAACGACGTCGTATTGTGGATCTAGATGAGTGAAATGATTCTCTCCATGTGACACGATTTAAACTATTGTGTCCACTTGCTATTTTGGTCCGATCGTTAATGCTTATCCACAACAAAAAATAATAAATAATATAAAGTCGATATATTTTTACTCGAAAAGTGGATATGAATGTTTGGTATGTACATTTTTTAAAATAAAATGGGAATCAAATAAAAATTCAGACTAATTAATTGAAGATGAAGTGGACCGTACGTCCAAATTAGTTTAAAGCAGGGTTGTTAAAGTTATTAGGTGTTAATCAGGTTGATAAAGCTGTCATTAATGTATTTATATTTTTTAGAATGTATTAAATAAATATATGTATATATAGAGTCCAAAAGTCCAAACGTCCAAACTTTATGTCAACCGTAGGATTGACGCGCGAGAGAAGAGATGGTGACACCTGGCGCGGACGGAGAGTCTTCCCACTTAACAGAGACATACGTTTAAATAGGGGTATTGGGTCATTTCGCTTAGCAGACATAATACCCCATTTCGATGGTTTGGATTCTCATAACTACGCGTGCGACGTTTGACTTGCTACAGAGCGATTTTGGCTTCGACTCAGAGACGGTGAGGCGTGTGATTTGTTGTCGTCGATTCGACTGAGAATTATAGGTAAGTAACG
>JAYMTP010008185.1:0-10316 GCA_036897365.1 Geranium brycei | reverse complement strand
AATGAAACCATACAGCGGCGACGTGCAACAGAAAAAGTAGAGGATAGTGACATGCAAAAGTTGCATAGTAGAAGGTAGTGATCATGAATTTCCCCTTGATATTTTTATAAATACCCATTGCCAAAGGGCAACGTACTTAATTATGTGTGTTGCCCTTATATATGTCAGCACATCTTTATAAGTGCACTGCTCTTTTAACTGGCAGCATACGGGTGCGCTACCCTTTCAAAACGGCTGCACGTTTATGACCGCGTCTAAAAGGCAGCGTGACGTGTGCTACCTTTTATGAAGGACATTGTTTTTTTACTCAAATGGGCAACATGTATGCTGCCCTTATAGCCAAATTCCAGTAGTGCTCGCTTAGATGAAATTATCATATAAATTTTGTTGAGCATGTGTACGCCGAACATATGATTTATAGTTGTTAATGTGATTTAGTTATTGAATATAATTTTTTATGTGTACAAAATCATATGAGATAGTTGGTAAAAATTGTATGTGGTATAATTTTTTGGTATTGTTGAAAGTGTTTTAATAATACAAAGATTGACCGGTTTAAACTATTGAGTTATTGTTACAAAATTTATAAATTTTTTGAAAAAGGTTTTTCCATGAAAGTAGATAAACAAATATATTTTTGGTTACAAGGATCGACCTGACAATCAGGTGACTTGTAGTTCGAAAAATAATTTTTTGTCTATTAAAATGTTACTATATGTTTTTTACAAGGATCGACCTGACTACCATAAAGGGTTGTTCATCGGGTTGGGTTAGGTAGACCCGACTGGTTTCAGACTCAACTTGACCTCTGTCGGGTCCATCAAACCATACTCAATACTCGACTCAAGTTGATATCGGGTGAGTCGGGTTGGGCCTATTCGGGTACAACCCAACACACACGATGGGTAATTAGAAATCCAAATCCCGAATTTTGAACCCTTACCTAAATGCCCCAAATTACAAACCCTAATTTCAACCCTAATTCCCAAATTGAAAATTTTAACTGAAATCAAAAATAAAACCCCCCCAATTAAAACAAAACCCTAAAAAAATCGAAAACCCCTAATTACGAATTATAATCCCCAAATTGAAAATTGAAATTGAAACCGAAAATGAAAACCCTCAAATTAAAACAAAACCCTAAACAAATCGAAAACCCCCAAATTAAATGTGAAATCGAAAACTCCCAATCTGAACTGGGGTGAGTCGGGTAACTCAGTGGTTTCGTAAATGTCACTCGGGTCCCAACACTGCCTATGTCGGGTTGGGTTGATCTTACCCAATCCCTCACATGGTTTTGTCGGGTCTTATGTCAATTGGGTTCGGGTCGGGTTGGGTGGCCGGGTGAGTCGACTCTTGGGTAAAAATGAACACCCCTACTACTAGGTGATTTGTAGTTCAGAAATAAATGATATTATTTTTTCATTCGATGCAAGTGTGAAGAAAGTTTTTCATTGTTATACATGTAGTCTAGACTACCTAGTTGATTTAACTTCTAAATTAACTTTCGGTCACAATGGTGGATAAACTCAACTATGCTAACAGGATCGACCTGACAACTAGGTGACTGTGTAGCATAGAGCATGTTAAGATTTTATGAGATAAAAAAGAAATTTTATTTATGTGTGAGAAGCGACTTGACAACCAAGTGGCTCGTTTATATTTTAAAATTTGCATTATTATTTTGATAAGGTCAATATCTGAATGATAATTTTGTGTTATTATTGTGCTTTACCTTTTTACAACATATATTCTTGAAATGGATTCTTTTTCACTCCGGGTATACTTGATACCAATAAGTTATTTGGTAACAATTTTGATGATTAGTATTGCAACCTGAGAATTGTTCTCATGCACGAAAAACTTATCGATGTGATTGAAAAGCCTGTTGTAGCAAAACCCGCTGAGGGGGAGACTAATGCAGTTGTATTTGATGCATATGCAAAATACTTGGAATAAAGTAATACTGCTCAATGCATTATTTTGGCTTCCATGAGTCCAGAACTCCAAAGGCAACATAATGGAATGAACCAATCACAAATCATTGATCATCTTAAGATGTATGAGTCTTAGAGTAGCGCTAGTAGATAATATATATCTAAGTCTTTATTTAAGTATGAGATGAAACCTAAGGACTCAGTGAGCGTCCATGTTCTAAAGATGATTGATCTGATAGAACAGCTTGAGAAGCAAGTATGTAAGCTTTGCAAAGAGATGTCACAAGATTTGATCTTGCAGTCTCTTGGTTGTGCTTACTCATCGTTCATTATTAGCTTTAATATGAATAAGATAGATTGTGATCTTCATGTATTGCTCAATATGTTGCATGATTTTGTAAATTGAATCTTTTTTGTAAAGGCGAAAGTGTCAGTATATGTGAACCTGGTTGGTAGCTCTTCTAAGAGTATGTGAAAAGGTAAGGCAAAAACTGAGATTAGTCATAGAAAACTCAAAACTTAAACGAGACATGGGTGAGGTAAAGAGCGAGGTAGATGAACCCGTAAGAATGATGTCATCCACATAGAGCATGAGAAAGGCAATATGAGTAATGTGGTGATAGATAAAGACAGAGGTGTTATCTTTGCGTCTTACAAAGCCGAGAGAGCTTATATAAGTAGCAAAACAATGATACCAAACTCGTGGGGTCTATTTTAAGCCGTAGATTGCCCTATTCAGGCGACAAACATGATGAGGGAGAGCGAAGTCAAGAAAACCAGGAGGTTGTTTCATATAAACGGTTTCACTTAGATGTCCATGGAGAAATGTATTTTTGACATTAAGTTGATGGATTGGCCAAGATAAAGATAGAGATAGGGTGAGAACAGTTCGTATAGTCGCGGGTTTAACTACATGATTGAATGTGTCATCGTAGTAAAGGCTGAGTTGTTGAGTGAACCCTTGGGCAAGAAGGCGTGCCTTGTAGCGCTCAAGAGAGCCATTAGAGCAAAATTTGTGGCAAAAAATCCATTGTGAGCCGACAATGTTGACGTTGGGTGGACAAGGCACTAGGTCTCAAGTGTCATTTGCACAAAGAGCAGTGATTTCGGCCTCCATGAATTGCGTTAAATCGAGACTAGAGAGAGCTTGCTTATAGGAACGAGAGATGCGACAAGACTTAAATAAGCCAGCTTTTTCCCGAGTCGTCATAGGATGAGAGGGACGGGGTGGGGTATCGGTGCTGGAGCATGAGGTGACGGGGTTTGTGTAGGGACATAGGGTTCTTCTTGGGGAGATGAGAGCGTTGTGCGAATAGAGGGAGGAACATCATCATCGGAAGATAAGAGAAAATCATATGACAATGTAGGATCGTTTTGAAAAGAGGGGTAAGAAAATATTGACTTATCAAAGATGACATGCCGAGAGATGATTATCTTTTTAGTTGATAGGTTTAGCCAACAATAACCACGATGGTTGGGAGGATATCCTAGGAACACACAAACGATGGATCGAGGAGCCAATTTATGAGGCGAGGTAGAAGATAGGCCAGGGTAAAGTTGGGCATGGGTCTGGATTCGGTCAAGAACCGGACCGACTGAACTCTCCGGTTCTCAATTTTTAAGAACCAGAACCGGAACCATTACATAATGGGCCAGTTCGGTTCTAGACCAGTTACTCCGGTTCAATTCTTCGGTTCCACTCACTAGAACCGGTCATTCTTTATTTTTGTTAATTATGCGGCTTAAAATCTAAAGTAAGTGATTTTGATCCCGAGTTTTGGACAAAAACATGAAATATATAATTATTAAAATTTCTAACAAAACAAATGTTAAGACTAAATTATTACAAATCAATCGAATTATAAAGTTCGAAAATAAAATTTAAGTAATATATCCTATCGCTTCATTCTTCGGTTCATGTACTCGATATCCATATTTCATATAAATTGAGGCGCCTTTTCCAAGTCCGGAGATTGAGATATTTCTGTACACAATAACTCAAAATGTTCATTTCAATTATAAAAATTATAAAATCGAATACAAAATAAAATTTTGAAATACTATGAACTATAACTCAATAGTACCTTCGTCGATTATGTCAAGATTCTCGAATTCTTTCTCCAATGACGTTATACTTGTTGGTGTCTTTTTTAACCAATCTTGTGTGCAAATGAGGCATTGCACCATCATTGTGCTCATTGAACTTCAATAATCAGTTAGCATCCTTCCTCCAGAACTGAATGCAGATTCAGAAGACACTGTAATATTTTTAGCCATTCGTGACATAATGGGATATCTATGATCATTTTACTCCACCAACACAAAACATCATCAGATGTTGGATCATCATCTTGAAGGTACTTATCCAGTTCTGATTTGATATTTTCTTCTGTGCTTGCTTGCGTGCTTTGATATTTAGCTCGAATCATCCCTTTTGCTCGTTTCGGTTTAGGTATGTCACTAGCAACACTCTCTGTCTCTGGATGTGAGCTGGAATCATAAGCGTTTTAAATATTGGAATACTGTAGGAAAAGCCTATCCAAAGTTTGTTGCAGATATTGTTTGAGCGTGACAGCCTTATCATTGGGGTAAATATGTTCTATAATATAATTGACAATATCTAACTTATAGCGAGAATCAAATACATGAACTATGAAGATATACATGTTAACTTTCTCAATGTCGGCAAAGTACTTGTCATATTTAGATTTCATCTTACTAGTCATGTTCTTCAAATCTATATTTTCACTGTTAAGATGTTAATCTATTGACATAAATACGTCACTGATTTCATCTAGAATGATATTGCTAGTAACGTAAGATGAACTAGATACCTTTACCGTCATGTTGTAAAATAACTCCAAGAAAGACAATTATGACTTACAAACTGTCCAGTCATCATTTGTGAGCCTGCCAAGTGGTTCACCGCCATCTTTCCTAATTCTATGGTCCATTTTGACCAGTAGAACAGGATTAATAGTGTTATACCAGTCAAAAGCCTTTTCCAACCTACATGCTACCTTGATCATCAAATGTGTGGAGTTCCATCTGGTGCAAATATCAAGACAAAAAAGTTTTTTGGTATCCAACTCTGCTTTGGTAATAACCTCCTTAAATCTAGCTAATCTTGCGGGTGATGCCTTTATGAACCTCACAGCGAAACGAACTCTCTCCATAGATATTCCCAACCATTAAATTTATTATATGAGCAATGCATCTCATATGCATAAACTTACCCTCTAAAATTGAGCTAGATGACTGATTCATCTTCTTGATCATACACTCGACGACCTTGTCATTGGCAGTAGCGTCGTCTACCGTGATAGCCATAACCTTATTCAGACCTCAAGATTGAATACAGTACTCTAGAGATTTAGCTATATCCTCACCCTTGTGAGAGACAATGGGGCATAAATTTAAAAAAAAATTATGTAAGACCTAGTTTGCATCTGTGAAGTGTGCAGTCAAACACATATAGTTGATTTGTTGATTTGAGGTCTAAGTGTCAGTTGTCAATGACACTAGAGGATTCAGCTTCAAAATATGCACGTAATTTACATTTCTCAAACTGATACATTGAAATTATATCCATAACAGTAGTTCACCTAGAGGGAATGTTGAAACCATGACATGCTTCAGCCAAAAATTGTTGAAATTCTTCACGGTCTACGAAACTAAACGGCAATTCATCCATTATTAACATTCTTGTTAATGCATTTCGACATGACTGTTGATCAAAATGCCAAGAAGTCGATGTCCCGTCTTTAAAAACTAATTTATGTTGCTTATTTTCTATCTTGTTATCGGGCTTCGATTTGCAATTCTTGACATGTTTATTAAGGGAAGAAGTATCATTTACGATAACATTACCAGTTAATATGCCCCCACAATGACGACACTTAGCAACATGGCAACCCAATTTCTTATCCATGATCTTATCATAATGTTGCCATGCAGGCAACTTAAGTTTAGATATTAGATTTTTGTTAGCCTTTGCAGCTACATCTTGCTGTCAATCTCCTTCTCCTCCTCCTTCAGTTGTTACTGTTCCAGCTCCAATTTCCAGTGTTAGTGTGACATTATTATTGTTATTAGTAGTAGTACCTGAAAACAATCGAAACAAAAAGTTTGTCAATTCAATTAACTTAATTAAACAACTTAACCCAATTAAAAAAATCAAATCTAATACATTTACATCATCAATTAAATCAACTAAACATATACAATGTAATCACATATTTAAATTTTATCAATTAAATTTAAACATCACTATTGCTTCACTAAATAATCGTCAATTAGACCAATACAACTTCAGACTTTAGTAATCTCTTAAAACAGAACGACATAATCATCAATTGAACCAACCAATTAAACAAAACCAGATCCAATACAACTACATCATCAATTAAACCAACTACACAAAAGTTACTAAACCAGTACAATCACACGTAATACAAATATCTTTCTATGCAATCAATTTTCCAAATAAACATAGCATTGTTACCTTTTGGAGCTCTATCAGCGACTGTGATGCTGAACTTGAACTGGGTTCAGTTCCACTATTAATCGAGTTCAAAGTTGGAATTTGATTATTTGTAAAGTCCGTGATCATCGACTACATCAACTAGCAAGAAATAATTGAAACCTTTTCAGAACAACAAATATAATTGAATTACGATAAATTGATGCCAAGGCAGTGCATTTATATAGTACAAATTTACTCTCAGACTCAAGGTTTAGAAAACTATTCATAATTCAAAAATAATTATAGAGGACAAATCAAGTGAGAACCAAACTCATTCGTTAGAACCTGAGAACAGATACCGACCCTTGGATTAAATATACTTACACACGATCAGAAGATAAATTTTTGAAAACAAATCATCCAATTGAGGGCACAATCGTCATTATACACATTTGACCTAAATAATATCATTTAATTAATTATTGCCTTTTTTATCTCTGCTAAATAATATACATCCAATTCAACACGAATAATATCTCTTAATTAATTGTTTCCTTGTTTAAGATTGTTTGTGTTATTCTAGCTCTTTTGATGAACATGATTGTTTTCCATTATTTTTTGGTGGACAAACTTTGTTTCGATATGGACATAGTTCACTTACTAACGGAAAATTATAGTATTCAGATATGTATGATCATGTTTTCACATAATTCACGATATGACATACCTGTTTTGGTGTAGACATAGTTACATTCTCGAGAAAAATATTAAAGACTTGAGTGGTAAGCATGTACCTTGTTTTTCTTAATATTTGTTAGGACACACCTATTCTATAGTGAACATAGTTCACTTGATTGTGTTTAATTATCTTTTAGTAGACAATCTTTGTTCCGCTATGGACATAGTTAACTTACTAACAGACAATTATAATAATCAAACATGTATGACCATGTTTTCACATAATTTGCATAAAGACATAGTTCCCTTTCTCTATGGACAATATTAATAAATTGAGTGATAAGTATGAACCCTATTTGTCATAATCTTTGTTAGGACATACCTGTTCTGCTATGGACATAGTTCACTTCGGGCTAGACAATAATAGTACTCATAGTTGTAATGATGGATCATGTTTTGTTTGTTATTAATTCAGAAAACATTCGTATTTTATGTTGGACATAGTTCACTTAGAGATGGACAAAAGTAATAATCATGGTTTTTTAACCGTAGAAATTAAATTTACAGATCTAATTTATTACACATGTAGAAATCTAATTTAAATTCAGAGAGCCCAATTAAATATGAAATTAGATTTGGTTTTATATGTAAATATTCTAATTTGGAAATAAATTTAGAGAATCTAATTAAATCTAGGAATTAGATTTGTTCTTACCTGTAATTGTGTTTGATTACTACATAGATTTTTACTCTTCCCATATTACTACTCATTTAATACATGTGTTGTTTTTTCCTTATTTAAATGCATGAATCTGAGACGTTGGATGAACACAAATCCAATGGCTAGTATTTATTCTCATGTTCTCATGATATATAAAGTTCTCAGCCGAATGCATCCTTTTGTACAGTCCCTAATCATCGACTACAACAACTAGCAAGAAATAATTGAAACCTTTTCAGAATAGCAAATATAATTGAATTACGATAAATTGATGCCAAGGCATCGCATTTATATAGTACAAATTTACTCTCAGACTGAAGGTTTAGGAAACTATTCATAATTAAAAAATAATTACTAATCGGGGTTTAGGAAAATTGGAAAAGTAGAAAAAGTTGGAAAAAATCCAAATCTGATCAGGAAAACCTAATTTTGACTGCATATATTCAAAAGAATGGATTGAATTTCAATTTTCGATTTCAATTTCAATTCGGAATTAACACTTCAAAATAAACCTAATTTAATTTCAAATTATCAAAAATTAAAAAAAGAACAAGAAAAGTATAGAACTCACCTGAAATTAACTTCCGAATTTGGTCAAGCATTAATCGATTGGTCTGGATTCGTGAAGTAGGGATTGCATAGCTTTGCTTGAGTCTTGGTATTGGCCAACCAAACTTGAATCACAATTTGATTTTGACTTTTGAATGAAAGAGAAGAGAAGTCTAGAAGACTCACGAATCAAAGATTTGTGGCTTTTGAGTTTCTAGAGTAAAATTTATTAATTATTAATATGTTACTATATATTGTACCATTACTTACCGACTAATATAATATATTATTTAATAATATATTTAGTATTCGTTACAGACCGGTCCGATTTCGGGTACCCACCAGTTCTGTGTTATAAGAACCGAAACTGAACCAAAAATATATGGTTTTTTCATTTTTAGAACCAGAACCGGAACTAGTACCCGCGGTTCTTGGTTCTTTGGTTCCAGTTTTGGTTCAGTTCCGATTCGATCTCCGGTTCTGGGGTCTAAAGTGCCCACCCCTAGGTCAGGGTAGCATAAACATCCAAAGACTCGAAGATGAGCATAAGATGATAGTTTGTTAAAAATGACTTCAAAGGGGGTTTGAAAAGAGAGTGTTTTGGTTGGAATCAAGTTGAGTAATGTCTGGCCATATTCAAAGCCTCAACCCAAAAAGACAATGGTAGTTGAGATTGGAAAAGAAGAGTGCATATAACATTATTTGTGGTGCGAAACATACGTTCAGCCTTACCATTTTGTTGGGAGGTGTGAAGACAAGAGAATTGAGATATAATGTTGTGAGAGTCAAATAACAATGTAAATTTGTTATTATCAAATTCGCGACATTATCACATTGGAAAGATCTGATTGGGAGGTTGAAATGAGTTCGAATGTAGGCATGAAATTTCACAAATAGATCAAAAACATTAGATTTCACACGTAATAGAAAGGCTCATAGGAAATGAGAATAATCATCCAAGAATGATAAGTAATATTTCAAACCGCTTGAACTTAAAATGGGAGAATTTTACGAATCGGAATGTATTATTTCAAATAAACTAGATGTCTTTGTAGTTCAAGAAAGGGAGTCGGGAATGTTTACCCAACTAACATGCATGATAAATGTTGCGGGGTCGAACGGTCTCCGTTTGAGCCCGCTCAACCTCACAATTAGGTGCATATTTGCCTCGTAGTGGCTATCTAGGGCCACTTAGGACCACTTGATGCTTGGGTGGTGTTTCGAGGAGCATATGCAAGTTTTAGTGGATATCGATAAAGAGCTCGGGTCAAGACGGTCAACGCTTGGGGAAGAAGTAAAAATTGGGGGCTTGTCACGATCGTGACCATTTAATTGTTACAGCCCCTCCGAGACAGTGAGCTTAGACGCTGATCGAAACGGAGGTATAACGATCGTGCCGCAGAGAGAGACACGATCATGACAATATCCATGAAATTGGAGCTCCAAGACAGTGAGCAGAGACGACGAGCAACACGGAGCGAAGACGATCGTCACACACAGTAGGTCACGATCGTGACAGAATTCAAAATTGAAGAAACAATCGTGACAAGAAACCAGAAGACCGTGCCAAAGACCATGAGCAGAATTGGTCCCCCACAAGGCGTCACGATTGTGTCGGGATTGTGACACACTATATATCACGATCGTGACATCCGTTGACATGATCGTGACAAGGCAAATTTCAAATGATATAAAAAGCCTTTGACCTAGGGATTGAGGGACAACTTTTCTACCTACCACAATCCTCAGCAGCAGTCACGTCATCCTCCAGCACACATTCCCTTTGCCTTTAACCTCTCTACACACTCCCTAGCTTGAAGAAGAAGATTTCCTCCATTGTCTTCCATTTTTGAGTTGGGGAAAAGGAAGTTGAAGGCATTTCCACCATTCAATCTTCAAGAAGAGACCATTCAACCAAACACAAGAGTCTTCCTACATCAAGAACTATTAGAGCATATTCTCAACT
>JAYMTP010008184.1:0-10317 GCA_036897365.1 Geranium brycei | reverse complement strand
GGCCCTGCCTAGTGGCCAAGCAATCCCTCCTCAACGATATCTACACGCAAGGAGACTTACCCTATTCAGTTGGACGTGTTGGATCAAGATTGGATACGCTTAACTTGGCGCCCAAGATTAAGGAGAATATTTTCTTCCTTTATTTTAATGTTTTTTTTGCTCAGCGAATTGAAGATGTATTGAGGATAACTAGTTAATGGTCCCAAGAGAGGAACAAAAGCTAGAATTACATCAGGTAATAAAATTACCAAATTACATTGAGAATTGAAAAGATAAGATCCGATTGGGGACAGAATCCTATGAATTTTGGTGATGAGGATGCTGACACACCTATTCCGTCTCGGTCCAGAATTTCGACCAAGATTGAAATGAATCCTTTATCTTTATTGAGGTTTGTTTTCCTCGATCTTTTTCCTTTTCTTAGCTATAGTTGTATTTAAGGAACTCCTTTGTAAAGTAGTATAAATAGGAGTGTCAGGACATTGTAACTCTCAACTTTTGGAGAGCCAAGTAACAAGACTCGATATTAGTTCACGGTCGTTACAATTGCTGAAAGCTTTTCCCGGCCAATAAAGAACCGACCGCCTCCCTCAAGTTGGAGTGATTGGCCCCCGGACTCCGGTCCTTAAACCTATCCCGCGTCTTGCTTATCTTTGTTGCTTGCTTAATCTATCTAAGTATAAACAACCACATCTCAGTCAATCACTCTATATCCTTGTTTCACAATTGAAATGCTTGTTTGGAATACGAGCGCGGTGCACGACATGAGTTAGGAGCCATGTCTTTAGGGCGGTGACGCTTTTTATTTCAAACTTTTTTATAGGTGTGGAATTAATTATAAATATATGAACTATTTCATAGCTTACAAGATGAGATGACCTCGGGGACCATTACAGTTTTAGAAGAAAAAAGAACTCAACTTGATATCAAACAATATTAGCCGTTTATTGGAAAGCATGACATAGACGTTGTACTTTATGTTTCCATAATTGGGTGCTAAATGTTTCCTATGGTTGAGAATTTTGAAATACATTTTCCATCTTCGACTCTATCTAGTACGTATGATATATGACTTAGAATTTGTTAACCGTCCATTTCAATTTGACTCTTTAAATACTCAAATTTTGAGTTGGAACTAGATTTAAGTTCAAATCAGAGCTTATTTAGTAAGTAAGACGAATTTAAGCCTAATTTCATTAAATTCAACAAACTCATGAATCAGTTGATTAAAATTTTATCTAATTCAAAATTTTAATAAATACTTGTCAAAAAGTAAACGAACTGAACAAAATTCAAAGAATAAAGTTTTCTCAAATTGAAATTGAACTTAACTTTCAAAACTAGTTCGTATAATCCATAGTTTGTCATCTTATCTTCACCTAAACTTTCATATGTGACAACTCCTGATTATTAAAAGTTAAAGAGGATTTTTCTTTTGCCTAAATCTCTCTTCGTCTCTGCCCTCATAGTTTACTATGAAAATTATATATATTCCCATTGACACATCCAACAAATACTCTCTCATTATATATTCCCATTGGCACATCTCTTACATCATAGCTAAATCCAACAAATATTCTCTTATTATATAGCTATAGCTACTACCTACAATACATGTGTTTGTCCGGATATAATAGAAAGTTTTCCGTCTCCATTAAAATTTGGTTAGAGAAACCAATAAAACCCTAGCTATAATTATATATAAATATGGATGGTACTAGGAAAACTAATAATGGCCAACTTCTTTCCAAGATTGCAACCAATGATGGACACGGCGAGAACTCGCCTTACTTCCATGGATTGAAAGCCTACAACCTTGATCCGTTTCATCCCACTCGGAACCCTAATGGAATTATCCAGATGGGTCTTGCAGAAAACCAGGTTACTTCTTAATTCATTTTGATTTCTTTTTTGTGGGTTAAAAAGTCACACACACACACATACATATATTTCTCATAAAAAACTTACATTTATATTTACTCCATGAATATCACGCGTGTTAATAGCTTTTAAACCTAGCTAGTAACATAAATGTATGTAATATGTGTAAACGTCTTTCAATGCAGCTTTCACTTGACTTGATCGAAGATTGGATAAAGGCCAATCCAACGGCTTCCATTTGCACAGTCGAAGGAGCTGATAAGTTCAAGGACATTGCTAACTTTCAAGATTACCACGGTCTGCCAGAGTTCACAAATGTAAGTGGCTGATATAATTGTATTCAATTGAATTTGGTCATTAAATATAATGTTATATATTTTTTCAGGCTATGACGAAGTTTATGGGAAGAGTGAGGGGAGGTAGGGTTATATTTGATCCGGAGCGAATAGTGATGGCCGGAGGAGCAACCGGAGCTAATGAGATGATCATCTTCTGCTTGGCAGACCCCGGCGATGCTTTCCTTCTTCGCTCACCTTATTATGCATCGTATGTATTTTAATTAATTCCTTTTATTTTCGTGTTTCAAAATAAATGCAAAATGAAGTGACTGAAAAAACAAAAACTACTATATGAAACTTTTTCAAGTATATTTAACAAATGGATGTGAGTGAACACCCGAAAGTAATATTTAAATGATATACTATTTAAGCCAAAACATAACGATTATATATTAACAAAAAAAAATTCAGGGACACAAAAATTGCGTTTGGCGAAAAATAGTAAGACACAAGAAAAAAATAGCGGCCATAACAAAAAACAGTGACTACATAAAGTATTAATTGAAAAACAGTGTTTGGGTTTGATATAACACATAAAACATTCACACAAATCACACAACAATAAAGGCCCAAGAAATGGTGAAGAATTGAATCATCAGTGACGATGATAAGTTGCTTTTGAGCTATCATCATCAACATTGATGTTTCCGGGCTACAGGAAGGGATCTCACACCTCCCTCTTCCCCAGGGGGCCATGGTGATTTGGAGGCTCGCTTTGGTCCGGTGTCCTTGCTGGTCGGCAGTTGCCTTCTCGGTGTTGGTGCTTTGTGCGAGTTGTGGCGTTTTTTTACTCACTCCTTAGTCTCTGGACAAGTTTCGAGTCCCGTTTTGTTGGTCAGGAGGGTTTATTCGTTGTTAGTGTTTTTGTTGTTGTGAAGTTTGTTTAGTGTTGTTAGTGCTTTTGGTGGTCGATTTATGTCCGACATGGTTTGCTGGAGTTGTTCAGTGAGATTAGGTGTCTTAAATTTGCTTTGTTACCTTTTTTTTGTAAACTGTATGCGCCGATGCTCGGTTGTTCGGATGAGGGTTTGTCCCTCCCGTGTTTTGTTGATTAGTGGAAGGGGTGTGCTTTAAACAAAAAAACTATGCATGTGAACACCTTTAAACTTTTTTGAGATTACCGCTCTAATATAATCATGATGTTTGGAGTCAAAAATATATGTTCAATCATCCAATTTACTTGTATATGTGTAGATTCGAGCGGGACTTGGGATGGCGAAGTGGGGTGAAACTAGTCCCTGTGCACTGCAAGGGCTCTAACAATTTCAAGGTAACAAGACCCGGACTAGAGCAAGCACTAGCACGCGGTCGAGCCCAAAACCTAAGCGTAAAAGGGTTGATCCTAACGAACCCATGGAACCCTCTGGGCACCACCCTCACAACCATCCTCCACTTCACCAACCGCCACAACATCCACTTAGTCGTCGACGAGATCTACTCCGTCAGCATCTCCCAGATCATTCAAGACGAGACGCACGTGATCAATCTTGACCTAGTACACGTGGTGTATAGTCTGTCCAAGGACATGGGTTACCGGGATTTCGAGTGGGAGTTTTGCACTCGTACAACGATGTTGTCGTGAGTTGTGCGAGGAAGATGTCGAGCTTCGGGCTAGTGTCCTCCCAGACTCAGCACCTCCTCGCGGCCATGTTCCTGGCGGAGAGCGCGAGGAGGCTGAGGAAGAGTCGTGGAGCGTTGACGGAGGGGCTGAGGGAAGTGGGGGTGAGATGGTTGGAGGGCAATGCGGGTCTCTTCTGTTGGGTGGACTTGAGGAAGTTGTTCAAGGAAGAGAGTGTTGAAGCTGAAATGGAGCTGTGGAGGCTCTTTGTTAATGACGTTAAGATTAATGTATCGCCCGGTTCTTCGTTTCATTGCACTGAACCGGGTTGGTTTAGGTTTGCCAATATGGACCATGAGACTCTCCAAGTGGCTATCAACAGGATTAAAAAGTTTGCGCTTGACGGCTTCAACTTGTGATTCAGGCTCGGAATTAGAATCATTATGCTACAACCTTTTCTTTTTAATGAACTAGGGTAACATCGGAATAAAGAAAGTTTATATATGCATTGTATCATAGACCTAATAGATTAGTTTTTTAGGCTTTTCTTCCTCCTAAGTAAGGCCCAGATCTCCCTAATAATATTATGATCAATTCAAAATTACTCAATATAATAATATAAACCTTCTACCTATTTATTATTTAGGAATACCCTATAATGTACTTATGTATTTGCTGAAAAGTTTGTGATTATTATTATTATTATTTGAAATTACAATAAAAGTTTGTGATTATATAGCTTAATTACGAATATGTATGCATAAGAGACGGGTTCACTTATATAATTTTAAATATATAATGATATGATCAATAAAGTTCTTGCTTTATTTTGTATCGATTTTTTTCCTCATAACTCATATGAAAAACGGTGTTTTCAACAATAACTATGAGATATTTAATATTATTTCAAAAAATGAGGCATTTAATATTCCCTATATTACAAAATTACTATATAAAGAAGTTATATATATATATATATATATCAATAATAATTATTTCTCTCATTTCAAAAAAAATTATTTCTTTTGTTGTCAGTTGATTTAGGCTACTGCATGATGTTTTATTAATTGAAAATTCTTACATATATAACATGACAAGAAATGAAAAACTAATCTTCCTAATTCTTATTATTTTTATGAAAAATGGAAATGGTATTAAACTATAGTAAACAGTAAATTCTATGGAAAAGGTATTTTCTTTGGTCATAAATGTGAAATAATTGTGATCTGTGTAGGTTCTTTTATATACAAAATTCTCCTAATATACTAGTATGTGGTTCAAACACTACGACGTCCCGTAATAACATCATTATATCTTTTGGAGATATTTGCAGTTAAGTGTATTTAATTAAATTTTGGGAAGTCCATGGATTCGGGAGGTGATCCATATATCAGTGTAGCTTCTTTTGTGGGATTGTTGTGTAAGAACTCCTCGGAGATTCTCCAGCTAGAAGAGGTGGAGGCTGTGGCAGTTCGTGAGGCGCTTAGGTGGGCGAGACGGAAGGGCTGGACTAGAATAACCATTTGAGACGAACTGTCAACGATTAGCTATCCTTCTTCAAAATTGAGATCGACCCCTTGAGAGATTGGGGGTATCATTTATGATTGTTTTTTTCTTAATGAATCTCTTCTCTAACCTTATTAAGGTGATGTTCACCAAGCGTTCCTTTAATAAACCAACGGATGTGCTGGCTAAATATATGCTTGTTAACTCGAGTTTTGAATTAGGTGAGGGGTTTGTCCCACCAATGCTCGAAAGTATTTTAGGTGTCATGCGTCTTACGTTGTTAATAAAACAGGTTTATTTCAAAAAAAAAATAAAAAATAAAACATAAATACATTTTGCACATAAGTATATTAATTTAATATATCTTTTTATCTCGTTAATTTACTTAAGTTTATTTTTTGTGTCGGTCTTAATTAAGTGGACAACATCTTCCCTACACAACAAAAAATTGGCATGCATCGGCAAAACTTCCATATCATCTTCCAAAACATGAACAAACTTGTTGTTCTAGCTTGGCCACCGAAAAGACATTGCCATTGTAGCGACAAATTTCCGTTCGTCTGCCATTGTAGTTCATCGTTGTACCAATTCTTCTCCATCATATCTATTTATTTTAATTTTTGATTAAATAATGAAATTAGGATGAACTCAACACTGTGTTTGAGACAATGACGTGGGAAGAATGGTGATCTGTACATATTGGTGTTGATTCCAACTCTTGAACTTGGAAAAAGCACATACATACAGTACCTTGTTAAGAGAGAAAATAACATTTGCTAGAAGCTATCTCTACCACTAATAATCATTTTGTGCCATCAGTTTGATTTTCTGTTGCTGGATGTCTTTTTGGAAGGTTAAAAGTATATATTCTGCTACAAATACATACCCATTTCACATGCTCACAAACTTGCTTTCAAACTATCATAGAAAAAAAAAGGCACTGCCCTCTAAAGCTCACTTGGCTAAACGGGAAATGATTCGAGAAATGACAAATAGTAAAAATCTTTAATATTCTTTTTAAAAAAATGCTGGTCCAACTACTGAAAACTCTGAAATGGACTCTTCTTCATTCCATATAAAGTAAATTCTCCCACCATGTTATTCAACTTTAACCATCTTCTCAACTGCCGCGGAAGCTGCAGATGCCGCCTCGTCCAGTCCCAGTTTTTGTAACTCATTTAAGAAACCATTAACATCCGCCGCATTGATTTTGTAGGGGCTGTGGTCCGGACCAGGGAATGCCCTATTTGACACGTCTTTCTTGTACTCCATTAAGGCATTATTGATCACTTCTCCAACTTGCGCATACTGCTTACAGAACTTGGGAGTAACCTGCACAAGGATAAGCCACTCCTCCATGAATACATGTTTTATAGAACGAGGCAAGATATGACAAATGATTGAAACACAAACCTTGGCATGATGTGGGTGCTGCATCATACCCAGTAGATCATGGTAAACTAACACCTGTATTCATTGCGAAATTGGTCATTTCTACTTGTATCCACAATTGAGTTGCTCAAGCATTTCTAAATAGAGCAAAAGAGTTCAGGTTTCCTGAAAATACTAGCAATAATATGGAACAACGTCAAAACACCAACAAATGCAGAGGTTTACATTCTTTTTGATACAGATCTCTATGTGTGCATGCATTGTTATTAAGATGCTTGAATTAGCTAGAGAACTGATACATTTATGCCATACGAAGCAATTGTATAAATGTTGAAGTGAAATATTAGTATAACGGTACATTGACCGTGAAGTCATGCTGTGCTTCTTTCTTCTCATGGAGACCTAATTAATAACCTCACAGGAATCGGTTTTATAGAGACCTTGATAATTGAGTGGAAAGAAAAAGGTCAAAAAAGAGAAGGAAGAAAAAGAGAACATAGGGTGTCTTATATACGATACAGAGGAAAACAATCCCTGAAACAACTATAATAACAAGATGACTCTGTTAGTCGTGCATCCCGTTCGAAATTTAATGAGGCCAACAGTAGTCAGTGCATAATATATAAAAATTAAGCACCACGCATGAAGATCAGTTTAATACAACTGAAGCCATTTACAAATCAAAAACACGGTCAGCAAGAACTTTATGTGGGCAACTTACATTAAGGTTTTCATTACATCTTTGAAAGGGAAATCCTAATCTACATGGTAGGCAATGCTCCAAATAATTTCTTCTTCAATATTTAGTCATATGCGGGGTACAAGTAAGTTCTCATTTTTATGTTGAACGTACAACGACATTGATCAGCTGCTAAATCAGAACAGAGAGGAATCAAAATTGACTTTTCTAGTGGCACTCGTAATTTTAGCATGATCATGTTGGATATTCAGCATCAGAATCTGAATGAATTGTGACCTTCAATTATATATTATGGGCCCTCGCACAACAAACTGTCATGAGCTGCTATATTGCTATTTCTTCTCCCAAAGACAACCTTGACTCCCAAAGCCCGCCTTTTGTAGATTTTTCATACATCAAATAGGTTTACTTCACTCATAGTTCTATTGAATCCAGACTGTAATTTTATTAAAACTGAACCAAATCACTAAGATGAGCAAGGCAATGCATTTTTTTTTCATCTTCTACAGTTTCCTGATGCGAAATTACCAGGAAGGTTATATAACCATGCAAAGGACTACCAGGTAGGTAGTAAGCACCTTTCTCTTCTTTCAGAAAAGACATAGCTACTAAAGTTATTCTATGAAACACGGATCCACCGTTTAGGGTGACGAGCTGTGTCGGATTCACATTGTTGGACACTAACACCCAGATTCTACAGTATTGTATCATTTAAGAACATAATAAAAGAAGATAGTAATGACTCGGATTACTTTTTATTTGAATCTTGCGTACTTAATGACTTGGCATGTTCAAGATGAAATTGATTACACCTTTTCCCCCTAACTATTATTGTTTTTAATTTGTAACAAAGACATTTTAAGATTATAAAATTTATGTCTTATGACGTATGGTGTCCTATGATTTTTTAAGTATTGAGTCCCATGTTCGTATCTGTGTCCAAATTGGTGCTTCATGAATGTTCTCCAATTCTGGTGGTGACCTTTCTTTCCCGAGTTGGGGTGCTATTGATTTTCATTTGCCTTGTGAAATTCAGCAGGCTCTTAGGAGCATTACTTTCACGTGATTGGAGAAGTAAGGTTTCCTAAAATATCTTCCCAAAAAGATCATAATATAGGAGGATTCATTTAGCCAAATCAAGGGTGAGAAAACATAAAGAAACTAACATTGTATCTCATAGAGATCCAAAGGAGACTCTTCATGCAGCTGACATATATGATTACCGTTTCACCAAGACAAACATTTATGTTTTAGATCTACTAGAGTAAAAGATCATTCTTTTGATAAATTCGGGCGATAACCAAGAGCAAAGCATATGATACTGCCACATAACTCTAGTACCAGACCTACTATATAAATGGAAATAAAATAGAAGGAAACACTAAACAATTATCGGCAAGCTTAACATATGAAAACAATAAAAAAGAAGTTGAATAAAAAACCTGTCCACTGCAAAAAGGTCCAGCTCCAATTCCTATGGTAGGTATTCTTAGAGCAGAGGTTGCAGCAGCAGCCACAGGTGGTGGCACACACTCCAACACAACCAAGAAGCATCCAGCATCTTGCAAAGCAAGTGCAGTCTCCACAACCTACACAACAAACAAATTCAACAATCCCACATAAGGTATACATTTCTGTCCAACTACTAAGATTACAGAATGATCATAAACCTTAACAGCACTGGCAACAGTTTTGCCTTGGGGCCTAAATCCCCCCAAAACACTAATGGCCTGGGGTGTAAGTCCCACGTGTCCCATCACTGCAATTCCAGCTTCCACAATAGCCCTGGCGGCCGTGATCCTTGACGGCGATCCTCCTTCAAGTTTCACGGCATCCATTGCTCCTTCCTTCAGGATCCGTACCGCCGTATCAATCGCCTGCACAACACTTCACACCGGGAAATCACAACAACATCACACACAATTTGCAGAAGTCACGATAAAAACCAAACAACAAACACTTCATATTCATTTACATTATTTACAAGAAGCAGATAAGTGCATTTTATACCAACAAACAATCATTAATCTTATTCTGAACATGATAGTACCTGAACTAATATCCCACAGCACATAAATTCTCAGAAGTCACAATCAAAAACTCAACAACAAACACTTCAAATTCATTCAAATTCTTTACCAGGAGCAGATTAATGCACTTTATACCAATTCACAAGGCACAAATTCACAAGTCAAGCTCAAAACCTAACAAGGAACTCTTCACATTAATTCAAATCCTTTACCAGCTACAAATTGCATTGAGTAATCGGAATCAGAATCAGAACCTGATGGGTGGTGGACTCGTAGGTCCCGAAGGGCAGGTCGCCGACGAGGAGGGGGCGTTTGGCGCCGCGAGCGACGGCGCGGCAGTGGACGAGCATCTCGTCGAGGGAGATGGGGAGGGTGGTGTCGTGGCCGTGGACGACCATGGAGGCGGAGTCGCCGACGAGAGCGACGTCGATGCCGGCGGAGTCGATGTGGACGGCGGAGGGGTAGTCGTAGGCGGTGACGACGGAGATGGGGACGCCCTTCCTGTGCTTCTGCCGGAGGGTGTTGACGGTCACGCGCTTATCGGGGTTCTGCGAGTTGGGGCCGCCGTAGACGGTGTTTTCAGGGACGTTGCTCATGCAACGGAGGAGGGAGCGGCGGTGGAGGGCGGAGAAGGATGTGCGGAGAGCCGCCATGTGAGAGTATCCAAGTAGGTAGAGAAGGTGGTGTGTGTGATTATAGATATCGATGGCCAGGACCATCACCATATGCTTAATTCGGATGCACTGAACCGCACCACACCACACCACCTAAGTGTTTTCTTTTTGAAATGATCACCAAAAGGGATGTGCCACGAGGCGTTCCTTCGATTTCAACTACTTATCCCCACGCTCCTTTGTTCAGTTCATGATGATAAGGTAACAAAAAGTAGGGGTTGTTTTTTTTTCAAAATAA